>BSWB01000007.1:47042870-47242870 GCA_033239125.1 Fagopyrum homotropicum | reverse complement strand
GTATGTTGTTGGCTGAGTAGATGTGATTCTAGGGTGAAGGAATGATGTTTATGCTTTGGACTATGATTGTATGGACTTGCATGTTAGCTTAGGATGGATTTGTGTTTGAAAACCTAACTCATACCCAAATCACGGACTGTTCTTCATGTAACAACGGCCGTGGTTCCCATGATCCACCCGTGGTTTTATTCTGTTGTACTTATATTGATAAATCTAGATGTTAGGATGTAGATGTGTTGAAATCCTAGTGTTTGTTGAACCTAATCTAACTTAGGGTGACCTAATGTTAGCAACCTTTTTGAGGAATGAGACTTACCCGGTAATTTCCTCTCTTAGATACATAAGATGATGAACTCTAGGTAGTAGTGAGCCAAAAAAGCCGCTATTGGATTGAGTGAGCTAGGATCGTTGCCTAAGACTTACCTTTTTCGAGACTTACCCGGTAAGGAGGGGTTTGACCCTTAGGTAGTGGCCGGTTTGTGTAGAATTCCCATCCTTAGGTTCCTTGAGACTTACCAGGTAATAGGAACTTAGGTTGAGACTAGTGAAGCATGAGACTTACCCGGTAATTGCTCCCATTAGAGAAACACCCAACTCCGAACAACCGAGTTTTCCTTTGATCTTTAGAAGCATGAGTCCATTGTCATAATCGAAATTCCGAATCTCTAGAATCCGTATTTCTTACCTCTTATCACCTATCCTTGTGTGTGTGTGTTTGTTTGCTTGTTTGTGTTGATAAATTTGTGATCCTTGTTTGATCACCCAAAACCAACCAAAAATATTGTGTTTTGCATTTCTTTATTCCTCATCTCATCTTAGTTTAGATTTGCACTATTCATGATCATTGAATGATTTGATTTCACCTCAGTCCTTGTGTTCGACCTTGGAATACTTTTCTTCCTACATAATGATCCGTACACTGTGGGTTTCGCTAGGTAGTTTAGAATTTTAGATCGAGTTTATAAATGTAAGACTTTTTGTGCTACATCTCTTGCGTAACAATTTTTTGGCGCCGTTGCCGGGGACTAGGTCTAGATTAAGTCATTTGCTTTTCATTGTTCGTAGTGTTTATCTTTCTTGTTACTTTTGATCTTGTGTTATTTTTGTCTTTGCCTTTTCGTGTTTGCCATGGACGGATTATACTTCCAAGACGACCTTGACAACATGAAGTATGAGGAGTGGATGGAATACCAAGATCGAGGACCTCTCCATGTTGAGTTTGAGTATTGGGAGGAGTTTAATGCCTATCATGAGTCCCATAATCAAGCTCACATGACTATTATGCCTCATGCGGAACCTCAAAATCAACCTCACGATGACCGATTGGAATCAATGCTAGAAGAAATATTGAGGAAGATGGATGGTCTAGAGAGTAACCTTGCTTCCCTTTCGAGTTCCCACATGGAGGTTGACGCGGAAGTGTTACGACAAGAAGAGGTTCACCATGAGGAGTTCCAAGAAGTGCTCGATTCAACCATTAGAGACCTTGAAGAAGAGTTGAATGAAGCTCGGGAGCAAGTGAGGCTAAGGGATTTGGCCTTGGAGGATGCAAGAAGATTGAATTTCGAGAGAGAAGAACAAATGAGGAGGGAGATTGAGGAGATTAGGCATGCTCTTATGCTCGAAGATCCTAACATCCTTCAAGGCTTACCTCCACCTCCTTCACCTTTGGAGGAGTGCAATGAAGTACTCTCACCCCTGGACATCCTTGCCATCAACCCCGGAACCACACTTGAAGAGCTCGCGAGGGAGGAAGATAACTGGCAGAACCACGGCCCAGAGGGTCAAACCACGCCCGTGGTTTCTTATTTTCTGCCCGTGGAAAACCATTTCGTAGCCAAATTCTGCCAGAACCACGGCCCAAAGGGCCAAACCACGCCCATGGTTTCTGAATTCTACCCCTGGTTTTGTACAGAGAGCCCTAAGTTGACTTCAACTTTTTCCAATCCTCTCTTGCTTTCCCGGAGTACACACAAAGATTGGAGTCCCTTTCCTAAGGAGTCTCCCATGTTGAATGAAGGAGGCAAGCATAATGGATCCATGACGGTTATGAAGCACTTCAATGAAGAATTCTTTGCAAGAATCGGCTTTCTTCGGATCATAGAGGATGGCAAGCATTTCATCGGTGTGACCGCGGAGAACCAATTGTCTAAGTATGGGGTGACACCTAAGGTTGCAACTCCACACTATCATCAAGGAAGCGATGATGAAGGAGTCTATCACTCACCGGTGAAGAGAGAACATAAAGCTTATTTGGGAATCAAGTGGCCCGTGCTTGTCATCATGGATGTCGGAAAGCGATGGTTACTTGGACTCCTCAAGCAAACCATGGTATTTGAGGTGGATTGACACATTCACAGAGTTTGTTCAAGCTAATGACCTAAAAGAAGCGCTTCTTGGGAGGCAACCCAAGGGTAACAACTCTTTCCCTTTTCTCTTTCGTTTTTGCTTTTATTTTTGTTTTTTGTGTTTTTGTGTTTTTGTGTTTTTGTGTTTTGTGTTTGTGTTGTAGATTTTAGGTAACAAGGAAGCCTTGCAAGGAAAGTTGATGATGATGATCCCGTTTTCAACCATGGGTAGAGCGGACGTGAGACTTGGACGGCTTGAGGTGTCTTTGTTGGATGGAAGAGCTCCCATCTCGCATACACCTTGGCGCGGGTCTCGACGCCGGAATGAATATGAAGAGCTCTCTACCATGCTTGATTGATCATCCATCACCACCACTCCACATTAGTGAATCAAAATACCGAAAACATTACATTTTTACATTGTGAGGACTTCTTTCACTCTTCTTTACTTGATTTGCACATTGGAGACAATGTGTTTAAGTATGGGGTGGGGTTTTCATTACTCTTAGCATGGCATGATTGCATCTAGGATAGTTTCATTTTATTGTCACATGTTTCTTTTCATGTTTTGCATTGTACATATATATTTCAAAAACTCCAAAAAATCAAAAAATTTTAAAATTTTTGTGCTTCTAGGTTTGGATATGACCCTTATGATGAGTTTGTTTTGTGAATTGGCTATGGATGGTCTTGTGTGTTGAATGGATTTATGCATATGTGGACTTGAAATACTTCTCTTGAATCCTACGCATGAATTATGATTATGATGCTTGTCTTGATTGGATTGAGAATTGATGGTCGAAATTTCATGCTAGTTCTTACACATCATCTAGGAATGATTAAGGCAATTCATCTCTCTTCTTCTCATCTTGATCATGTTGTTTGAGCACCTCACTTGATATGAAATTTGACCTCTTTTGACCCATCCGGAAATAGGAGCGTGCTAGTGTGTTGAGTGTGTGAAAAGCAAGTATGGGGTGGTGAAGTTGGTGTATGAATGTTGCGAATGAAGTTGTTGAAAATGTGTTGTGAAAAGTGTAGAAAAAATATAGGTTTGGGGACTTTGGTTTTGATGACGAGTAACTCGGCACCATTCACATAATCGGGTGTTTGTGTCTTGCCAAAGTCGGATAAACCGAATGTCCTAACGAGCCTTGGTGTGAGGCACCTCGGAAAAATCCCGAGGTCCGCTAATCACCAAGGTTTCGGCTTTTGTACACCAATGTCATTGTCTCAAAAATAAGTGAAAGAAAATGAAAAAGAAAAAGAAAAGAAAAGAAGGAGAAAAATACACTTTGGTGGATGAAGTATAAATGTGAAGTTGTGGTTGTTTAGTTCCTTTCCCGGATTTGCACCACATGACCTTAAAAAATTCCCACCTTATCATCACGTTTCTTGGCCTCTTCTTTCCTAAGTCCTATTTGCATATGTGTATGACTTAGTGATCTAGATTGGATATTCTCATGATCATCTTGAATTCATCATGTTGACCTTTCATGCATGCTTTCGAGTTAAGTATGATTGTCTTTCTGTGCCTTCATTAATTTAATACATGATTGCTTGTCCACTGCCATGAAACATGACTACGAAGGTGATCCATCTTTAGAAGCACAATTCCAAAAAGATTTTCTGTTTTTACGCATTCATAAATCATGCCATCTCGTAGCGTATAGTTGGACCTTGCTCGGGGACGAGCAAGTGGCAAGTATGGGGTATTTTGATGACTTAGTTTATGACACTAGTTTAGGCACTCTTTTAGATAGTTTTCCTTTCCATTCATGCTTGTTTCCGCATTATTTCGTGACGTTTACACTTAATTCATGCATATTGTCGAAATAGACGTCTACACGAGCTTTTGTCAGTTTTGTAGGTATTTTGGGGAGCTCTTGGACTTAATCGATACATTCGAGGATCATTCCTTGTGGTGGCACACATCCGGACTCTTTAAGGAGCAAGCTAGGAGCGAAGGAGAACACAAATGACCTTGTTGGTGCATGCCTTGCACCAACTCATGACTTGGTGATCCAAGGAGTGTTTCTGGTGCAAAACCACGGCTCAGAGGCCATTTCCACGCCCGTGGTTTTGCCCGTGGTTTCTCTTTGGATAGCTTTGACACTTGTCACACGATTTCTTTGTCCGACCCTTGCTTTTTGGAGGAGTACTTAAGTGATGTTGCAGGCTGTATTTCAGATCTTCTTCCTCCTTTTTGGACCTTTTCCTCTAGCTCTTCTCCAACACTCTTCCATTGTAGCTTCTCTTCCAAGCACCCTTGTGGGTGTTCTTGGGAGAGGTTAGTTTAGATTTTAGTTTTATAGTGAGATTTGAGTGGTTTTGAGTGAGGTTTTCATTGTTGACAACTTGGAACAACTCTTGAAACCTTTGTAAGACTTGGTAACTTCTATTCTAGCTTTGTAATGTCTTTTCTTTGGTTCATTCTTCATTATCTAGCTATGACTTGCAAGCATGCTTTATTTATGAAGTTTGGTCTAGAAATGTATGTTGTTGGCTAAGTAGATGTGATTCTAAGGTGAAGGAATGATGTTTATGCTTTGGACTATGATTGTATGGACTTGCATGTTAGCTTAGGATGGATTTGTGTTCGAAAACCTAACTCAGACCCAAACCACGGCCTGTTCTTCATGTAACCACGGCCGTGGTTCCCATAATCCACCAGTGGTTTTGTTCTGTTGTACTTATATTGATAAATCTGAATGTTAGGATGTAGATGTGTTGAAATCCTAGTGTTTGTTGAACCTAATCTAGCTTAGGGTGACCTAATATTAGCAACCTTTTTGAGGAATGAGACTTACCCGGTAATTTCCTTTCTTAGATACATAAGATGATGAACTCTAGGTAGTAGTGAGCCAAAAAAGCCGCTATTGGATTGAGTGTGCTAGGATCGTTGCCTAAGACTTACCTTTTCCGAGACTTACCCGGTAAGGAGGGGTTTGACCCTTAGGTAGTGGCCAATTTGTGTAGAATTCTCATCCTTAGGTTCCTTGAGACTTACCCAGTAATAGGACCTTAGGTTGAGACTAGTGGAGCATGAGACTTACCCGGTAATTGCTCCCATTAGAGAAACACCCAACTCCGAACAACCACAGCTTTTCTTTGATCTTTAGAAGCATGAGTCCATTGTCATAATCTGAATTTCCGAATCTCTAGAATCCGTATTTCTTACCTCTTATCACCTATCCTTGTGTTTGTGTGTTTGTTTGCTTGTTTGTGTTGATATACTTGTGCTCCTTATTTGATCACGCAAAACCAACCAAAAATATTGTGTTTTACATTTCTTTATTCCTCATCTCATCTTATTTTAGATTTGCACTATTCATGATCATTGAATGATTTGATTTCACCTCAGTTTTTGTGTTCGACCTCGGAATACTTTCCTTCCTACATAACGATCCGTACACTGCGGGTTTCGCTAGGTAGTTAAGGATTTTAGATCGAGTTTATAAATGTAAGACTTTTTGTGCTACATCTCTAGTGTAACACATACCATCGAGTTATGAGTTGCTAAAGATGTTCTACCTCCATGTTATCGTTGTGATTATAGTTTGTTGTAGATGTTCTGCCTCCATGTCTTTGGGCTATGCTTATAGTTGTTGGAGATGTTCTACCTCCATGCTTTTGAGTTAGGATTATGATTTGTCAGAGATGTTTTACCTCCGTCCCTTTGGGATGAGATTATGGATATTGGAGATGTTATAGCTCCACGAGACTGAGTGTTTATGCCTCGGCGTTTTAGGCTTAGAGGGTTTGAGGTTGTTCAAGTTTTGGGACAAAGCTTGATTATAGGGGGGTCTGATGTAATATCCCTAGTACCTTAGTGACCTTGCGATCGCGCCTCGGCTTCGCCGCAGGTGAGGTGCCGCCCCTGCGGTTTTGCAGGGTGGGTGCCGCCTTTGTTGGTCCTCTTTCCCTCTTTGTTTTTTTCCTTTATACTTTCTTCTTTACCTCTTGAGGAGGGTTTCATCTTCCCTTGTAGACTACTCTTCTCGTCATCTCTCTTTCCCTCATTCTTTTCCTTGCTTTCTTTCCTTTAGGTTCTCTTGCTCTCCTTTGAATCTCCTTCTTAAGATTGGAAGAGAGTTTGATGACGTTGGTGATGAGGATGAAAGTGTGTTGTTTTGTGGATCTGTAGTTGAGTGTGTGAGGTGTTGTTTCCTTTCTTGATTCTGTAGTTGTAAGCTTTCTTCCTTCTTTCCCTTCTTTCCTTTCCTTTCCTTCTTCTTCTTTGGTTAAATCTCACAAGATTAATCTTCTATTTTGCATCTCTTGGATGTATATATATATATATATATATATATATGATGAAGGATGGTTGCCTTTGGCACCTTAGAAGAGTGGAGGATTGATCGAGAGATCGCTGAGGAGCAAGAAGATTGCCTTTATGCACTAACACCGCCCCCGCGCCTGGTCGTGGCCGCCCCTACGGTTTGAGACGTGTCACCCCGCCGCTGTCGCATCTCCGCTGGACCTTGTCACCGCCCCCGCGTCCTTCCATTCTCGAGGGTGCGCCTTCTTCCAGGACATATCAAGTATTGGTATGTTTGCCTCCTTTCCTTATGATTATGGATTGGCTTGAGAGCATGCTAGATTAGTATGTGATGAGATTGATGATGTCATGATGATGTATGCCCTAATGAGGCTTTTGAGGTTTAAATATGTTATTCAAGATTATTACGATTTTTATGATCCGTATGGATCCTTTGGGTCTAGGTGTGATCTTTTAGGTTGATGATGTGAGGATTGATACATATATATGTCTTGTTTTTAGGCACTGCTCATTCTTACGGTAATTAGAGAGTTTATCGTGGTTGAGGTTGTATTGTAATTCAGGTAATTCCGTATGATTTACTTAGCTGCATTTTTATATTGGATGTATGCACGAGTGGTGATTGTTATGTGATGATTGACCCCTTGAAGCGGGAGATGATGACTTTTATTTTTCTTGTGGGAGTCTGAGAGGTTCTCTATGGTCAGGCCAGAACTGGTATAAGGGGATGGGTACCTCACCACTCCATATGGTACACGGGAGGTACGTCTAAGGCTACTCCAGATGGTTATAGTACCTAGAGGCGAGAATGATATATTTCTCGTGTCACAACAATAAATATGGTTTTGAGTATATAACTTTACAAAGATAATTAAATGGGAAATGTGTGATAGCATGCTTGGTGTTTATTATGATTTTGATGTGTGTATGTGCTTATGCATGATCTTATATATGAATTGTTATCTAACGGTTTCATACCGTATTGTAGATCCTTTGCAGGATAGGAGGACTGCATAGTGATCTGGAGGAGTGATCAGCCGAGGACTTCCGAACATCTAGGATGTTATGGGTTTTTGGGTTATCTATATATACGATGATGTTGTTTTACACTCGGTTGTGGGGTTTTGTATGTATTATGATACTTGATATTTCTGTTTTATAAAGGGCGTTTTATATTTGTTTGTGTCTTGTTGTAAGATCCAGTGAAATTTTTGTCAAGCTAGGGTAAGAACCCATTGTGAGGTCCTAGCCCCGTAGCACTCCGAATCCTATTATTTTGGGGTGTTACATCAATTTATTTAGTTAACACATTCGGTCATTTTTTAATTACACAAGTTTTGTTTGTTAATGTTATGTACACAAGTCTGTCATTATGTGTAATTGAAATTATTTATTAACATTGTGTAATTGAAAGTGTGTATTAATACTGTGTATCATCAAAAGATATACACAAAGTTTAATTAGTCCAGGTGGTATAAGGTTGGGAGGGAGGGCGGGAGCCGGGAGGGTCAACTCATCCAGAGTTCAAATCATTGTAATTTATTTGCAGAGTTCAAATCATTGTAATTTCTTTTCTTATTTTCGATCATATCTACTCAATTTTATCTTTATTTTTTAATGGGCTAATTAGGTAAGTAGGCTTTTTTTTTTTTATTGTACACTAAGTAGGCTTTTATTAGTTTTCCAATTAGTAAATATACCCCTCCCATATTTTTTACCCTCCAAACCCTATCCTCCCATGTGACACGTGTCAATTGAGGCCCCACCCTCTTCCAAAACCATCCCCAACATGCAAATTGTCACACATCAACACCGTATCATTTGCTTTTTTTGACCTTCTGTAGAAGAAAAAATTGTTTTCTCTTGCTCCTGCAGTGGAGGTATTTGCATATACGTAGGCACTTGTTCGATTTATTCTCGACGGCTAAATCTAATTTGCAATTTCACCATTTTTATGGCCAAAACACATAATCAATTTCAATCCAAAGTTGGAGCGATCAAAGACAAACCTGTCCACCGACCAGTTGTATTGTAGATTTAGACCTTGCGCACTAGCGATATATCGGAAGGAACGTCATGTAGATTATGGGGTATGAGTTTTATTTATTAACTTTTTTAAATTTCTGATATGAGTTTTTATTTCTGGTATGTAAATGTTCGATATGTAAATTTCTGGTATGAGTTTTATTTTTGGTATGTAAATTTCTGGTATGAGTTTTATTTCCGATATGTAAATTTCTGGTATGTAAATTTATGGTATGAAAATTTGGTGTAAAAAATTCCAATATGACAAAATTCTTGTATGAAAAAATTCTGGTATGAACTTTTCGTATGATAATTTCTGGTATGAACTTTTCGTATGATAATTTCTGGTATAAAAATTCTGGTATGAGAAATTCTGGTATGAGTTTTATTTTTGGTATGTTATTTCTAGTATGAGTTTTATTTCCGGTATGTAAATTTTTGGTATGTAAATTTATGGTATGAAAATTTGGTGTATAAAATTCTAGTATGACAAAATTCTTGTATGAAAAAATTCTGGTAATAATTTTTTTTTGATAATTTATGGTATGAAATTTTTGGTATGAACTTTTCGTATGATAATTTCTGGTATGAAATTTCTGGTATAAAAATTCTGGTATGAGAAATTCTGGTATGATAAATTCCGGTATGAGAAATTTAGTCCAGAAAATATAAAAAATAATAAAAAAATAAAAAATAGGTAAGAAAAATAATAAATAAAAAAAACAAATTCAGTAATTAAAAATTAAAACTTATACTTATATAACAAATAACAAACATCATTTATTCCTTTCTTTCTAAATAGAAGGGTTAATAATTTTTACCTACTATTAAATAAAAGTGGTAAAAAATTTGGGGTGCACTTTCTTAAACAAAAACTCAAAAAAGCCTAGTATGTCAAATTCTCCCTTTTTTAATTGAGAAAATTAGATATCTAGTTACTCTACAAGTTACAAAAAGATGTCATTTCACCAATATTCTCCAAAAACTAATTAACTTGGTCAAGATCAAATGCAGAAGAATAAATGTGCTTCCTTTATCCATTATGTATTGAATTTTTGACTAAAATCAGTTTTATTTTATTAAAATTAGGTTTAAAGTTAAAGAAATAACTAAAATACTCAATAACGTAGATTAAAAGAGATAGTAACACATTTCAATTAATAATATTTCTTCCGGATTAAGTTTTCTTACAATTTATTATTTAAATAAGAACCTAGAATCATGAAAGGTTGAAATTTTATTTTATTAATTTAAAAATCATTTAAATTTAAAATTTATGACTAATATCCATTTATAATAATATTATTAATAATAAAATGATATACATAATTTATTAATTTATTGAAAATAAATAACAGTAAGTAAAAATAAGAACCGAGGCTCTTTGTTGCTGCACATGGTCTAAGAGATATAGTAGCCGTTTACAATTTCGTTGTTCACTAAGACGGAAGTAACTTCTGATGTGTGCAACGAGTATCTGTATTTGAGCCCCGCCTTCCGCATTTACAAGCTTTTTATCATATTTTTGGGTATCTTAGAGGGGGAAGTTTCACAGGATTATTTATCAAGTTCAGCAGGATCTAAGCACAATATCGCAGCAACATGACAGACACGACTGCTTCACCAGTTTGTGCAAGTTATTCGTTCAAACTTCAAAGATAATACAGCGACATTGCAGCCACGGCCGCTCAATTCGCTTGGGCAACTCATTCAAATATTTCATCTTCGAGTATTTCTTTCTTTTACTCTCTTTTGTGATAATCTCTACAAATTACGGTTTGTGAGTAGGAATACAAAGCAGTTGACATGTTAGGCTGTAAGGGCTGTGCAAAACACTTCTACATGTAACAGTCATTGGACCGGACCATAACAGTCCACCACAGTCCAGTCCGAACCCGGACCGTATCCACTTTCTTTTCATAAAGAAAGTTGAACCATACCTTTACAGACCATTTGAGATCTTTCCTGTGAACCTTCTATATGTTTTCAAGTTACATAAACTCAAATTAGATCCTAGGTTGGTATCAAATTTCATGCTCACCATAACCACATACTAGCCAATAAAGTCAAAATATGACCGCTGTAACGAAACAACCGTACACTTAAAGACTCTTCTGAAACATAAATCACAAATGTTAAAGCAAAACAGCGATGTTATAATAACCAGATAAAACTTACTGAGTTTGAATCAAACGAGTAAAAAGCAGAGAAATTTAAGACGAGTTTTTCAATAACTAAATTATGCAGCAGCGTCTATGAAAGCTCGTCCAGGTTTACGGTTTGCAAGTGGTCCATGGCAACCAAGAAGCTGCAAAGAATCACGTAGAGATATGTGAGATACCATACAGGGTATGCTTAAAAATAAAGATGTAAGAGATTGTAAAGGGACCTTTGCATTGACACCATCAGGCATGATTCTGTTCTCTTGCTTGTATCTCACATAATCAGTACGGTTGTACTTAGTGAATCCCCTGGACACATTTACCGAAAATCAAACAGGTTTATTTTCTAGTTAACAGTCCACTGTCATAAGTTCATAACTTATACTATGAGTAAACTATTGCAAGTGAAAAAAGTATCATCAATCACCACATCAAAATAGATAACTATCTAGGAAAAATATTGGCAAGTTTTGTTCAGCATGCTTAACAAATTTGGAATTTGGTGCTTCTCAATTAGCATATGGTGAATATACAACATGGTTTACACAATACAGACATAAAACAAGTTGTGGTGAAGTAGGCTCTTTTTCATGGGCATTTGTTTTGTAGATCCCTCTAATTAAAATTTGTAAAAAGCCTAGTTAGTGAATTTGGCCAAACAAGTTTAATACGGACAACTGCAGATCAAACATACAGGATGAGTTCTAACTTCATCATACGCAAATATGAAACTCATCTTATATATCAGATAAAGAAATGACCATGAAACTCATCTTATATATCAGATAAAGACATGACCGTGAAACTCATCTTATATATCAGATAAAGACATGACCGTGAAAAAATAAACCATGAAACAGAAAATGGCAGAAACCAAGATTAAATTCATATATATGATGTAAGCATTTCAACTAGTGAAGGTTGTTTCATCTTTCAATACCAGACTAAAGTATTCACATCATATTAAAAAAACATAGGAAAGAGAAGATATATTAGACTGACCACTTCCTGCTGACAATGATCTTTTGGCGACCAGGGAACTTGAATTTGGCACGACGAAGGGCTTCTTGGGCATGGACACCGTTGTTATCCTTGCAGCGCACGGAAAGAAGGACCTGGCCAATAGCAACTCTAGCACAAACACCTTGGGGCTTGCCAAAAGCACCCCGCATGCCAGTTTGGAGCCTATCAGCTCCAGCACACGAGAGCATCTTGTTGATACGTAGGACATGGAACGGGTGCACTCTGACCCTTAGATGGAAAGCATCTTTTCCAGCAAACTTGGTCATATACTTGTTGCAAGCAATCCTAGCTGCTTCAAGAGCCTCACTCGAGACATTCTCTTTCTCCCAACTAACAAGGTGAACACAGAAGGGGAATTCATCAACACCCTTCTTCTTCATACCAACATCATAAATCCTAATCTTCGGATCAGGTACACCACGGCAAAAACGTGACTTTGGGTATGGCTTGTTCTTGATCTGACGGTAACACCTCGCAGGTCCTGGAAGAACACACATTTAGTCAATAGAAATTGTATTTTATCAAAAGAAAAACGAAACATCAAATAGATGGCTCAAATGAAAACAACTCAGTCTGTAGAATTCACAGGAGCTACAACTAATTAACAATCTGATCTAACAACACTAGTCCAGCTCAGGTCATTGCTTCTGAAGATTGCCAAACCCTGTTTGAGAGTGGCACTAAATATTATCATTGTTTTGAATGGTAAACAAACTATATTAAAACCCACAAAACTACAAACTTCATATGAAACAACCACAATCACATTCTTGCGGGAAGCTAATACTCAATGAAATGATTCTCAATCAAATATTTAGATTTCATCGAATTGAGCAATGTTCAGCAAATCTCTAGAATTCAATGAAGATGGGCAAACCAAAACAAATTAGCCTCTACACTAAACATAATAAATTGATAAAAATTAAGATAAAATTACTACCCTTTTCTGCCTACATTTAGTCATCATTTTGTTCGAAGAATACTAATCCAAGTTGAGGTCATTGATTCTACAGATTGCTAAACTCCAACTGGAATTGACTTTAGAAATGACGTTGTCTTAAATATTACATGCTAAGGATTGCAATCCTCCAAACTGCAAACCCTCATCTGCATCAACCGACCGTGACTTACACCAGTATGCTAATACTGGACAAAAATTTCCTCAATGAATAGAAATAAACCCATTTTTCGCAGCTTGTAAAGGTAAATTCACAGAACCAAAAGAGAAATTCGCATACAATGGGAAAGAAAAACACTTGTGAAGTTACGGAATCTCAATAAAATGGATTCCCAAATATTTCAGGAACAAAAATCAAATAGAAAAGAAGAAACACTAAAGAGAAAGAAAGACGAAATCTTACTACGGCCCATGGTGAATCGGCGGCGAATGCTCGAGAGAAAGATGCAGACGGCGCTGCTTCTGCGTTTTTGAGTGTATAAATATAAATATGAAGCCCAATTCCTTTCAGGAAATTAGGTTTAGGTTTTCTGCCCTCCGTACTTCGCTTCCTATTTTGCCTAAACCAAATTATACTCACATTTTATAAACTAAATAAAATACAAATAAACTAAATAAACCCTTAATTTTTATTTGTTTATTGTGAAATGGCATTATCAAGCATGTTAAAATTTCCAGCCATACCCCTTCGATATCTGAATAATCCGACTCATAAAAGCAGGTAAAATTTTCAAAATGTTAGGCGGTAGGCAGTATTTCACCAAACACCCTATCCAATACACCCGAAATATTTTGAATTTCATTCTTAAAATCACATTAATATCACAATATGATTGTTATTTACGTCATAATATCACATTTAAACATATTTTATTCTACATGTGTAAACATATTTTAAAAATGCTTTATAAGTTGACAATACACGTGGCTTGTAATCATCCACGGATGAATCCGAACCTTCCGTTTACCCATGGGGTGATGAATAGATACACTCAATAAGAATAATGTATGGGTGATAAAAGTTGTTTAGTAGTAAAATATATAAATAATATATTTATTCCTTACTATTAGTGTATTTATAGGTGTATTGATGTGTCATTTCTTTATCACAGTAAGTGGTTGTTAAGTCTTCCATCATTCACAAAAAACAATTCATAATCAAGGTAGAGTTATCAATCTCCCTCTCTTGATGGAAGACAAAATAAATATTGTACTTGCATTCAATGTTGGATATATGCATGCAATAAATATTTTAAAAATGCAGAATGCAGTAATTTCGGATCAACATCACGTATAATTTCTCCCCCTTTGTCTTTCAACAAGGGAGAAAAATAATTAAGTATGAGAGTTTAAAAATATTACATACCCACAATTCAAAAATAAAGTTTTAAAACATCCGACAAACGCAGTTCAAGGCCTTGAAATAAAAAGAAAAGAAAATTTGAAGCACATGTCAAGACCTTGACATCCAGTTTCAAGGTCTTGAAATCGATTTCAAGGCTCTGAAATCTACTCCTGATACCACTTGGAATTCCGATGCCCTTTTTCCTGGATATTGTCATAGCATTTTTGCCTCCATCTAGTATGGGCTTCGTCCAAGGTTATCATTTTCTTGTACTCATCCACCCTGTGTTCGTCTTCATTGGCGTATTTCTTCACCGCACTAAACTATTCAATAGTCAGAATGTCGGGCTCCATAGAATGTGGTTGACAAATAGGACGTTTCTTGGCAGTTTTGTAGCAATGAAGCAACACATCCAAAGTCTTTTCCCTTATTTGCTCCGCATCATCATCAGTCAGAGGCTTTATGTTCCCTACAGTTGTGTAGGTAAGAGCATTAAGATGAAACATCTGATTTACCTTTGAGTGCATTATTGCCAGAAGATCTTGAGATGCATCCAGTCGGTCGGTGATCTCAGACCCAAAATCAGCCATATCTCTGCGCAAGGTTTCCAAACCAAATTCCACAACATCCAATCGTTGAGACGCAGAAGATGAGCGTGTATCTCTATCCTTCAGTGTCCATTCTCTTGTTAAAGTCTTTTCAATTCTTAGACTTTCAAAGCAATCTTCATCTATTTTTCCAAAAGCCACCTATGTATCCTCATTCGCAGTGTCGATTGAGAAATACTTGAAGATTTTTAGGAGGAAATTGTCATATGGATGAGGATTTTTGCTAGTGGAGTTAATGGTGTGTAACATATGGTTTAGAATAAGGTTCGGGAGGTCAACATCTAAGTTTTTCAACACCTGATACAACAACTCAAAGGTTTGGGCAGTTAACGGATCTCTACATTTGGATTTGGGTATTACGCATCTCACAAGCACAATGAATACTATTCTTTCTTCTATGGTAAGAGACGAATGGGATGGTTGTTGAGATGAGGAGTTGGGAAGAAGAACTTGTTCCTTGGCCAACCGAACACTTTTGGTGCTTGGAGGGTGGCCATAGAAGGTAGAGGTGGGAACCCTAAAATCTGAGCAAGAATGGAAGAGGTAAGGGTGATCGATTTACCTTTGACAATGGATTCTAGAGTTAGTTCCCCTCTTTCTCTTTTGGCGGTGAGATTTACAATGAATAACCTTGTGAGCCTTGTGAACCCCATCTCCCTTGGATTCAAAAGCTTCCAGATTGAGCAACCCCTGAGCAGTGTAATGCATGCCAAGTTGAGAGATAGTAAAAACTCTTGATCGACCAACTCACACATGCAAAGTGGCCGGCTGTTGAACCCATCGAGCCAGGTTCACATTGCTTTGTGATTCGTGAACCAAGTGGTTGACATTCCAGTTTGAGCACAAATGGTGATATTTGCCAGAGGGGATGGTGTAGCAGAATTCGATGAGATGTGAACCACTTCCTCTGTTGATAGACCAGGGGTGGAGTTTCTTGACCGCTTGGTCATCGGGGATGAAGTATCACGGTTTGAGGGTCTTTTGGGAGCCATGGATGAGAGTTTGTGTGTGTGTGAGAGAGAGTTTTTGAAATTTGAAAGAGTAAAGCACAGGTGGGTACTATAAAACGTTGAAGGAAGGAAAAGAGATAAGAGGAGGGGATGATTGTCTTTAAAGGTCATGTCAAATCAATTTAAGGTCTATCAAGATCTTGAGAGAATCAAGGTCTTGAAAACCGAAATTGATTTGCATGCTTTCCTAATAAATTACAACCAACTTTCAAAATAAGATTTGAATTTTGAAAACAAAATCTTGGTGAATGTTTTTAAAATCATTTTTAAAATTCTTCTATAAAATGATTTAATGATCACTCATCTAAAATGATGGAAAGCATAAATCCGATCCGTGGTTATCGCTATGGTCCTTGAAATCCTTTTCAAGACCTTGTATTGCATTTCAAGGTCTTGAAATGAAAAAGTGGACTGCATTATAGAAAATAAGACGATTTACTCCCCCTAAGATAATGCTTCCTTGTTCAACATACCAAGCTCCAATCTAATAAAATTGAATCGATCTTCAAGCAGAGGCTTAGTGAATATACTTGCAAGCTGCAAGTTAGTTGAAATAAAAGATATCGATACGTCACCTTTTTTAACATGATCACATATGAAGTGATGTCTTACGTCGATATGCTTTGTTCTTAAATGCCACACAGGATTTTTAGTAATCAAAATAGCACTAGTATTATCACATTCAATAGGTATACCTTTGAGATCAAAACCAAGATCACGAAGTTGTTGAACTATCCATAAAATTTGTGAACAATAGGCTCCAACAACTATGTATTTGGCTTCAGTTGTGGAAAGGGCGACATAATTTTGCTTCTTGGAGTGTCAACTGATTAGGAATGACTCTAAAAATTGGCAACATCTAGAGGTGCTCTTTCTATCAACCTTGTAGCCTCCAAAGTCTACATTTGAATAGCCAACGAGGTGAAACGAGTTTTGACATGGATACCATAACCCTAAATCCTTAGTGCCATTGAGATACCAAAATATCCTTTTTACAACTATCAAGTGTAGGGTTGGGTTCGGTACATTACCAACTTATTTTTACCCTTACCACTTACCAACCAACTATAATTGGTAATGAAAAATCTTGTACCATTACCAACCACCTAAACCCATTTACCAACTCTTCAGTATACCAACTTTTTCGGTTGGTTCGGTTGGTAATGACATTTTACCAACTTATATGTTTGCTAAAATTAAACTTAAATAAGACAAGAACTTCATCAATTCAACAATCCGCAAATTCGAGTACAATATATAAAGCAAGACAAGAACTTCATCAATTTAACAATCCGCAAATTCGAGTACAGTATGTTTAACAAGTTCATAGAACTTCATACTTTATTACAAACCAAACACAAATAATTAAATATGCAATCATAATCCCAAGTTATAGGCTAGGGGGTTCAATAGTCCAATCTCGACTTGTGCTCCACATGATTTCATATTTGAATCGAGTTAGAGCTTGTTGCATTCCTTCTCGCCTCATAGCATTGATTGAAAGCATTCTCTATCAAAAGAATGAAGATTAGATGATAGAACAAGAGTTGTAACAGTAAAAAATTTAATACAGAACAAATAGTGTTACGGTAACAAGCTTAAATTTAGGTTTAGTATGCTGACTACAACAGAAGAAACAGAAACATATGTTATTATAGTACATATATATGCTATGACTATAACAAGCTAAAATTAATACAAAAATAATACTGAATAGAACATCAGATGTAACAGTAACAACTAACAAGCTAAAATTAATACAAAACAGATTAAAAAAAAAGTTAGAAAAAGGCTAGATGACCAAATCAGTAAACTGATAAAGCACTTCAATGGATGGGTGAGATTAAAACTTTACTTGAACTTACATCTAATGGTACAAAAGAATTGCATATATACTTATATATTAAGTATTATATTAAGATTAGTATGTATATATTATTTTATTTTTTTAAAAAAAAACTCGGTTGGTACGGTAATCCAGTGGTATGCGGATATTATTACCACCTACCAACCAACTCTTTGTAGTTGGTTCGGTAGTGCCGTACCAATTAAATTGGTAACCAACATGTTGGTAACCAATTTAATTGGTTCGGTTGGTAAACCTCGGTTCGGGTTCATTTGGCTCATTTTACCCAGCCCTAATCAAGTGAGACTCTTTGGGATCAGCTTGAAATTTCGCATACATGCACACACTAAACATAATGTCAGGTCGACTAACGGTTAATTATAACAAAGAACTGATCATACCTCGATACTCCTTTTATACAACACTCTTACCATCTTGTCTTGATCTAATGAAAGAGTGGAACTCATAGGAGTTTTTGCTACCTTGGATTGATCCATTTTATATTTCTTGAGAAAATCCTTGGTATACTTGCTTTGGTTAAGAAATACTCCTTTTTTAGCTTGAGTGACTTGAAGACCAAGAAAGAAATCAACTCTCCCATTAAGCTCATTTCAAATTCCCTACACATAATATCTGAAAATTCCTTGCATAGAGAATCATTAGTAGCATCAAATAATACATCATCAACATAGATTTGTACTACTAATAAATCGTTGCCTCTGGTTTTTGACAAACAAACTTTTGTCAATCAAACCTCTTTTAAAATCGTTTTCAAGGAGATATTTGGACAATCTTTCATACCAAGCTCGTGAAGCTTGCTTAAGATCATAAAGAGCTTTGTCCAATTTAAAAACATGATAACGAAAATCATCATTTTCAAAACCAGGAGGTTGAACAATGTAGACTTCTTCTTCTAATAAGCCATTTAGAAAAGCACATTTAACATCCATTTGAAAGAGTTTTATGTTCATGAAGGATGCAAAAGCAAGTAGCATACGTATGACTTCTAACCTAGAAACCGGAAGAAAAGTCTCCTCATAATCAATACCTTCTTCTTGGTTATAGCCTTGAGCTACATGTCGTGCTTTGTTTTGAATGACTTTACTTGTAATATCCGGAATTTTTATTCCGTTTATCACTATAGCTGACGGATTAATTTTATCATTTTATGTAACTTCACTTCACATAAAATGATAAGAGTCTTTTAACAAACCCTATTTTTTTTTAACATGACTTGTCTTTGACAAAGTCATGACGTCCTAGTGACGAGATCGAGACGAGCCCAAGACAAGGTCAAGAAGAGACCACGACGAGTTAAGACGAGACCAAGACAAACTAGTGACGAAGCCATGCATGACCATGACGAGCTGTGACAAGAATTTGACAAGGTTGTGACAACTTCCAGCCCAAACTCCTACCTTGTTGTTTTGGGCCAAATCTCCATGCCAGCTTACCTCAGCCCGTGCAAATGGGTCGGCCCAGCCACAACCACAGGAAGGAGTAGCAGTGATTAGCCGTTACAAATTTTTCCCCCTCTTCCGCACGATCTGAGTCGTTTCCTTCCCCACCGATTCATTCCTTCTACAGCCCGGATTCTTCGCAACATACAACTGCTGCACCTGATCTCCTTCCTTCAATAGCCCTTCACACTCGGTCTTCCCGATCTCATCCTATCGGAGTTCACACATTTTCAGCCTACTCTCTACCCTCTCGACAGAACCGGGGACACCACCAGGAAGTCTCCAGCACAAATACGCAACCAGGTAAGCAACAGCACCCTTCCATCATTCGATTATGTCGACTAGAAGTAACCGGCTTCCCTTGACTGTCTGTGCGCGAGCAGGTAGTACAGAACACCTCTCTGATCACACTTTTGTCGAATACCCTGTGCAGGAGGCTCAAACCTTTCGCTCCATTCGTCCCACAGGTGATTGCATCATAGATCCTTAGTACTCATCTACCCCAGTCGACTCAACCGCGGTTGTCTTACTTTCAGCCCATCTATTCTCGTATTAGGGACGACACTAGATGGGTGGCGTAGAACTAGGGTAAACGAAGAACCCTCCTTCGAAACCGATCAAAGATACCTCTGACCAGTCACTACTGAAGGAGGTAAAATCTCTTCTCTTTTGCAGCTTGATCCTTTACTAGCTGAATGTAAACAAGTGTGTAGATGCATAGGATATGCATAAATTTAAGGTTGTTGTGATGTTGCTGGGAGGGGGGTTCGAGCCTAGGTAGTGAAGGTAGGGGTTGAGCCTTGTGAGGTCCTCCTAGAGTGTCAAACTTATGATCATTGGATAATAATAAAGATAGGACAAGATACTATAGAAGCTGAAGTGAAGAGCTTCTTTTCAAATATCGGTTTAGTAGGTTTAGAACTGCAGTTTTTGAGGATCACTTTCGATACTTTAGAATAATCATCCACCGTTGAATTTTGAATATGTCATAGACTGATATACGTAATATATGGTGTTAAAATTTGGGAACGAGTTAACGGTCGGATTATAATCTATGAGGCCTCAAAGTAGGGTTGTAGGGTTGTTTTCCAACAGGGGTATTATTTTGGCTAAGTATAGAAATACTAGTTTTAATCCAACTTTAAGAAATTGTGTAAGAGTTATGGTTGATTATTTTTGAGAGATTCTTGATCCGATGAGTAGTTTGGGTATCACAAATAACCTTAAGAATTATTTTGGAATTTTTAGGAAATTATCCGAGCTTCATTTTTGTAGCCGAAGTTAGACCTTAATGACCTTTCGGAAAATTGAAAAGGTGTAAGTTGCTAATCTGTAACCGAACGCAGCTTAAGGATGTTAGAATATGACTTTTGGTCTTAAAGAAGAGTTTAGACTTAAACTATAGAATTTTTGGAAGTTTCGGGGCTAAGGGTAGAATGGTCTTTTTACCATAAATTAGCACTGTAATCGATCCAGTCCTTATAAGATCTACTAGCTTAGAAGTTTTTAGACTTCTAATTGACTAGAAAGTGCGCTGATGTACTTACCACCTTTTGACAGGCAACTGAGTGGTTACGGCTACAGAGCGAGTTGGGTTTTCAAAGAGTCGAGACTTGTAACAAGTAAGTCCTTTGGGCTTACTTAGCTGACTTCTGAATATGAGTATGAATAATGATAGTGGTGTGTGATTGAGATGTTTAGAATTATAGGTTGTAATAAATATTTACCGACCTATACTTGGCCTAAGAGTAACGGGCGGTGGCATTCTGCTCAGTTAGCCTGAGGGCGTTGGGGGTTTCATTAGGGACTAGTCCATGCTCAGTTTGTAGTGATGCTACCGGTGGAGGTAAGCTAGACCTACACCCAGTTGGATAAGGAACGGAGGCGAGAACTATTAAGAGTTCTCGTGCCACAACTGTAAAATTGAATAAGATGAATCACCTAAGTAATAGATAATAATCGGTTGTGTGCCAGCATGTTGTTTGTTTATATTATCTTGAGTGTGTTTGTGCTGTTATTATTTCTGCTTATATTTGGATAGTTAGCTAACAGTTGTTATATTGTGTAGACGTACCACAGGTTAGAGCAGATGCCGAGTGATCCGGATGGTAGTGGTCAGCCGGGGTGTCGTACTTAGTATGACGTGTTGCGGTTTCCTTTTTGTTGGTTTTCCAGTTAGGACCTTGGTCTCTTTTTATCGGTTGTTGATACCTTTTGTTTTCCGGCTGTTAGTACTTTTGGTCAAATTCATAATGTTGTTAAGACTTGATTTATGATTTCTGGTTTTTCCTTATTTGTGCCTTGTTGTAAGATCTTGTTAAAGTTGTTGCTAAACTAAGGTCGGAACCCACTATGAGGTCCTAACCAGTAACTCCCCGAGTTCTGAAGACTTGGGGTGTTACAACATGGTATCAGAGCTCTAGGTTGGCAACAATGGCACTTGAAATCTTCTAAAAGGTCAAATAAGTAAATAAACAGAACCCGAAAGGGGTCTGAGTTTTTCAAAAGAATTTTGGTTTTAAAATGCATACATAGTCGGGTTGGGATAGAAAGTACGGATGACCACCACTACCTCCGCGGATCTCGGTATTCTTAGTATGATTACTTTAGACGTTTACTACTTATGATAGATTAGTTAGATTATAACTGTAGTTGTTATCGCTCGTGCAGATGGCACGTTCTAGGGCTACACCAGCGACTGGCCGAGGTAGGGGTCGTCCCCCTCTTCCTCCAGCTAGACAGGATCGAGCTGATAGGGCCCCTGCTGTTAGTGGGCGTGGTCGTGGAGGTAGACCTCCTCTAGGGAGAGGTCGAGGACGAGTCCATCGAGAGGATCCACCTGTAGCGAGCATGCCAAATGCTGTTGTGAAAGAGGTAGCTGAGAGCATGGTTCCCGAGGTCGGGAATGTGACCGCTGCTAGGTCTGGAGCGTAGAGAGCACGTTCAACTGAGTCAGGACGTGTTTCTATTGGAGCATATGAGTACAGAGAGTACAGAGCATACGTCGAGCGTATGGAAGAGGCTGCTAGAGCAGAGAGACTTACCCAAGTACCACCGGTACCGGTTAGGTTAGTTCAGGTGACACAGGGAGTGACTCAGGTGCCGGCTGTACCTGAGAGGAGAGTTGAGGCTGATAGAGCTCTTGTTGGGTCTAGAGCACCGAGACCGGATGAGTGATTGAAGGCTTTCAACTCCCAGAAAGTCCCCTCCTTAAGTGGAGAGATAGGGTTAGAGGTGGAGCACTGGATTGGACATGTAGAGACTGCCCTAGAGGCGATACGTTGCCCAGAAGATCGACAGGTGGATTTGGTGCAGACATGTTTCACGGAGGATGCTCATTCCTGGTGGCGGACCATTCGTAGCCGAGTCACCAGTTGGGAGCAGATGAGGAGCATTGTTAGAGAGAGGTACTGCCCTGTCTCGCTGAGGAGAGAGAGGTTTCAGGATTTCATTGAGGCGGGATTTGAGGATATTCCGATTGCTGCTGCCATCAAGAAGTTTCAGATTGAGTTGACCCTACTTGGACCAGCTGCACCTCCGGAAGAGCAACATGTTTACCTCTTCTCCCGGAGATTGAGAGAGAGTACCTGATCTTATCTGGCAGGATTTCGCTGCGAGTCTCTGTCAAACTATCAGGATAGGGCCTCTGCATATGAGAGAGATAGGCCAGTTTCGAGGAGAGCAATTCAGTCTGGTGGGCCGGATAAGCGACAGAAGACAGGACATGCTAGTAGCAGTGCAATAGTAGCAGGTTATGGGCGAGGACAAATTCAAGGAAGGCCCAGCTACCACCCTACAGTTCAGACTTCCGGTAGAGATCGACAATGCTTTAACTGTGGCAGCCGCGATCATATTAAGACGGACTGCTAGAGGCCACCTACTACATGCTTCACTTGCGGGAAGCTGGGATACAAGGCTACTTTCTGCCGTCAGGGTAGAGCTCCTTCACAGCAGGGATCTTTCCCTGCAAGTGCTGAGAGGAGTGGACAGAGACCCCCACACTACCGAGCACCGAGTCAGCAGCAATAGCAGTACCGGGCTCCAGTACACCCTGCTTCACACAGTACTGCACAGGGATCAGGCCGTGGCAGGGGATGTGGTAGTACCACTGACACTAGAGGAGGCCCGTCGAGAGTGTTTGAGCTGAGAACTACTGAACAGCCAGCAACACCTGCGACCACAGGTACTATCTGGATCCATGACTTACCTGTGCGAGCTTTATTTGATACGGGTGCTACGCACTCCTTTATATCAGATGCATGCGTAGATAGGTTGTCCTTAGCTACAGTAGAGGGTGTACCTTTTGTGGTTGGTTTACCGGATGGGGGTAAGATTAGAGGATCCCGAGAAATTTATGACTATCCTATTCATTTGGGGGCCGGGATTGGCTGGAAAATTTTCTAGTCATGCCCTTAGCACATGAGGACGTGATTTTGGGGATAGATTGGATGACTAGACATGGAGCAGTCTTAGACATTGGTAGGAGAACTGTGACTGTCGCCATTGAGGAGGGTCACAGAGTGATATTCCGAGGTTGGGACCTCGTAAAGTCCGGCACAATTATCAGCGCAGTGAGAGCAGCGAGATTGATAGCACAAGGTTGCGAGGCCTTCTGGTGTTATGCCATGAAGGAGTGCATGAGCCTAACAGTAGAGGAGATACTAGTTGCATGCGAGTTTACAGAGGTATTTAGTGACGACCTGCCAGGGCTACCCCCATAGAGGAGTGTTGATTTCAGCATTGAGTTAGAGCCTGGCACGAGGCCGATCTCGAAGGCCCCGTACGGTATGGCACCGATAGAGCTGCTTGAGCTGAAGAAGCAGTTAGAGGAGTTAGTAGAGAAGGGCTTCATACACCCTAGTGTTTCTCCCTGGGGAGCACCAGTGTTATTTGTGAGGAAGAAGGATGGATCGATGAGGCTGTGCATTGATTACAAGGAGTTGAACAAGGTCACCATCAAGAATAAGTATCCATTGCCTCGCATAAATGATCTGCTGGACCAGTTGCATGGAGTGTCAGTGTTCTTGAGGATAGACTTGAGATTGGGTTACCACCAGCTGAGG
The DNA here is from genome assembly GCA_033239125.1 of Fagopyrum homotropicum. Taxonomy (NCBI): domain Eukaryota; kingdom Viridiplantae; phylum Streptophyta; class Magnoliopsida; order Caryophyllales; family Polygonaceae; genus Fagopyrum; species Fagopyrum homotropicum. The sequence continues at coordinate 47,218,740 of BSWB01000007.1, read as the reverse complement.
GTGAGAGACCAGGACATACCTAAGACGGCATTCCGGACTAGGTATGGCCACTATGAGTTTGTAGTGATTCCATTCGGGCTCACTAATGCGCCAGCAGTATTTATGGAGTTGATGAACGGGATTTTCATCGACTTCTTAGACCAGTTTGTAGTGGTCTTCATTGACGACATCCTAGTTTACTCTAGGAGTCGAGAAGAGCATGCTGGGCACTTGAGGACAGTATTACAGATTCTACAAGATAGCCAGCTATATGCTAAGCTATCCAAGTGCGAGTTCTGGATGTCAGAGGTGGCTTTCCTAGGCCATGTAGTGACTTCTGAGGGGATTAAGGTCGATCCGGCGAAGATTGAGTCAGTGTCTTCTTGGCAACCTCCGAAGAATGTTAAGGAGGTTCGCAGCTTTCTTGGATTGGCAGGTTATTACCGCCGGTTTGTGGAAGGGTTTTCCCTGATTGCCCGACCACTTACTTGTCTTCTGAGGAAGACTACTCGGTTCGTCTGGTCTGAGCCGTGTCAGCAGAGTTTTGAAGAGCTGAAGAGGAGGTTGGCGTCTGCTCCGATTTTAGCACAGCCTGAGGGTACAGAGGACTTTGTAGTGTACAGTGACGCATACAAGCTGGGCTTGGGGTGTGTCTTGAAGCAGAGGGGTAAGGTCATAGCATATGCGTCTCGACAGCTGAATACGTATGAGGAGAACTACCCCACACATGACCTAGAGTTAGCTGCAGTAGTACATGCTCTTAAGATCTGGCGTCACTATCTCTATGGGGAGACCTGTCAGATCTTCACAGACCATAAGAGTCTGAAGTACATATTCACTCAGCGGGAGTTGAATAACCGCTAGAGGCGGTGGTTAGAGTTGATCAAGGATTTCGACCTTGAGATTCTATACCACCCTGGGAAGGCGAATGTAGTTGCTGATGCTTTGAGTCGGAAGACGTCTCGGGAGAAGGCGATAGCCCGGTTGACAGTACAACCACAGTTTCAGAGAGATTTAGCTTGGTTGGAGGTAGAGATCTAGTTCCCAGATACAGCTCATCAGTTGGCCACCTTAGAGTTACTTCCTGATCTGTTCGGTGAGATCCGACAGAAGTAGGAGACCTGTCCGACTTTGACCCGGATCCGAGACCGGATGTCTCGAGATGAGGCACTTCTGTTCACTATCGGTGTCGATGGAGTGATGAGACGTCAGGACTGCATCTGTATGCCATCAGACAGTGAGTTGAGACAGAGGATATTAGGTGAGGCTCACGCTACCCCATACTCAGTACATCCTGGAGCGAGTAAGATGTACAAGGACGTGAGACGTTCCTTCTAGTGGGGTGGTTTAAAGCCCGATGTGGCTCGGTATATAGCTCAGTGTGCGACCTGTCAACAGGTCAAGATTGAGCATCGTAGGTCCGGAGGAGAGCTCCACCCACTGTCAGTAACACAGTGGAAGTGGGAGGATATATCTATGGACTTTGTCACAGGGTTGAGGCTCAGCAGAGGTTTTGATGCTATTTGGGTAGTGGTAGATCGTCTAACGAAGACCGCACGTTTCATTCCGATTAAAGAAACGTGGCCGGTATGTCGTCTAGCTGAGGAGTTCACCAGACACATTGTGAGATTGCATGAAGTACCGAGGACTATTGTCTCCGACAGAGATGGACGTTTCACCTCGAGGTTTTGGCAGTAGGTACATACTGCTTTGGGGACGAGTCTCCACTTTACCACCGCCTACCACCCACAGACTGACGGTCAGTCTGAGAGGACCATCGAGACATTAGAGGACATGCTGCGGGCTTGTGTACTAGATTGGTGACAGGTATGGCCAGATCATCTTCCTCTGGTAGAGTTTTCATTTAATAACAGTTGGCACGCGTCGATTGGGATGGCACCTTATGAGGCTTTGTACGGACGGAGATGTCGCACACCCTTATGCTGGGACGAGCCTAGCAGAGTTGATGGAGTATCTCCAGATCAGATGCAGGATGACATCGCCCGGATTGCCTTAGTCCGAGAGCGGATGTTGGCAGCTCAGAGTCGTCAGAAACCCTACGCCGACAAGAGGCGTCGACCACTGGAGTTTAGAGTAGGTGCACAGGTGTGGTTGAGAGTGTCACCGACGAGAGGCATCCGGCGTTTCGGCATTAAGGGAAAGTTGAGTCCCCGATATGTCGGCCCATTTGAGATCTTGGAGAGAGTCGGAGAGGTTGCCTACAGATTAGTACTGCCACCGAGACTGGAGGGAGTCCATCCGGTCTTTCATGTATCTCAGCTGAGAGAGTACATACCGGATCCCAGACACGTCATCAGCCATGAGGATCTGATAGTTGAGCCAGACCACACTTTTTTGGAGTACCCAGTAGCTGTCCTAGAGCGCAGTACTAGACGTTTGCGTTCTAAGGAGATACCGATGTTGAGGATTCAGTGGTCTAGACGAGGAGCCGATGAGGCTACCTGGGAGATAGCGGAGAGTATTAGACGTAGCTATCCTGAGTTCTTTGCGGAGTTAGCCGCTACCTCAGTACCGACGGGTTAGTACTTAGATGTTAATTGTACGACTTCTGTGATTATATGTTAAAATGAGTGTTTCTGTTTATGTGATGTCTAAAAAAGTTTCGTGAGTAGTTTGCATGCTAGAAAACGGGATTAAGATTTGAGTGTGGCCAAAGTGTACAATTTGAGGGTGAGAATGTTTTGGGTAGATACCTTATTCTAAGTTTCGGGACGAAACTTATTTTAAGGGGGTACTGATGTAATATCCGGAATTTTTATTCCGTTTATCACTGTAGCTGACGCATTAATTTTATCATTTTATGTAACTTCACTTCACATAAAATGATAAGAGTCTTTTAACAAACCCTAATTTTTTTTAAACATGACTTGTCTTTGACAAAGTCATGACGCCCTAGTGACGAGATCGAGACGAGCCCAAGACAAGGTCAAGACGAGACCACGACGAGTTAAGACGAGACCAAGACAAACTAGTGACGAAGCCATGCATGGCCATGATGAGTTGTGACAAGAATTTGACAAGGCTGTGACAACTTCCAGCCCAAACTCCTACCTTATTGTTTTGGGCCAGATCTCCATGCAAGCTTACCTCAGCCCGTGCAAATGGGTCGGCCCAGCCACAGCCACAGGAAGGAGCAACGGTGATCAGCCGTTACAAATTTCCCCCTCTTCCGCACGATCTGAGTTGTTTCCTTCCCCACCGATTCATTCCTTCTACTGCCCGGATTCTTCGCAACATACAATTGCTGCACCTGATCTCCTTCCTTCAATAACCCTTCACACTCGGTCTTCCCGATCTCATCCTATCGGACTTCACACATTTTCAGCCTACTCTCTACCCTCTCGACAGAACCGGGGACACCACCAAGAAGTCTCCAACACGAATACGCAACCAAGTAAGCAGCAACACCCTTCCATCCTTCGTTTCTGTCGACTAGAAGTAATCGGCTTCCCTTGATTGTCTGTGCGCGAGCAGGTAGTACAGAACACCTCTCCGATCACACTTCTGTCGAATACCCTATGTAGGAGGCTCAAACCTTTCGCTCCATTCGTCCCACAGGTGAGTGCATCATAGATCTTTAGTACTCATCTACCCCAGTCGACTCAACCGCGGTTGTCTTACTTTCGGCCCATCTATTCTCGTATTAGGGAGGACACTAGCTGGGTGGCGCAGAACTAGGGTAAACGAAGAACCCTCCTTCGAAACCGATCAAAGACACCTTTGACCAGTCACTACTGAAGGAGGTAAAATCTCTTCTCTTTTGCAGCTTGATCCTTTACTAGCTGAATGTAAACAAGTGTGTAGATGCATAGGATATGCATAGATTTAAGGTTGTTGTGATGTTGATGGGAGGGGGGTTCGAGCCTAGGTAGTGAAGGTAGGGGTTGAGCCTTGTGAGGTCCTCCTAGAGAGTCAAACTTATGATCATTGGATAACAATGAAGATAGGACAGGATACTATAGAAGCTGAAGTGAAGAGCTTCTTTTCAAATCTCGGTTTAGTAGGTTAGGAACTGTAGTTTTTGAGGATCATTTTCGATACTTTAGAATAATCATCCACCATTGAATTTTGGATATGTCATAGACTGATATACGTAGTATATGGTGTTAAAATTTGAGAACGAGTTAACGGTCGGATTAGAATATATGAGGCCTCAAAGTAGGATTGTAGGGCTGTTTTCCAGCAGGGGTATTGTTTTGGCTAAGTATAGAAATACTAGTTTTAATCCAACTTTAAGAATTTGTGTAAGAGTTATGGTTGATTATTTTTGAGAAATTCTTGATCCAATGAGTAGTTTGGGTATCACAAATAACCTTAAGAATTATTTTGAAATTTTTAGGAAATTATCCGAGCTTCATTTTTGTAGCCGAGTTAGACCTTAATGACCTTTCGGAAAATTGAAAAGGTGTAAGTTGCGAATCTATAACCGAACCCAACTTAAGGATGTTAGAATATGACTTTTGGTCTTAAAGAAGAGTTTAGACTTAAACTATAGAATTTTTGGAAGTTTCGGGGCTAAGGGTAGAATGGTCTTTTTACCATAAATTAGCACTGTAATCGATCCAGTCCTTATAAGATCTACTAGCTTAGAAGTTTTTAGACTTCTAATTGACTAGAAAGTGTGCAGATGCACTTACCACCTTTTGACAGGCAACTGAGTGGCTACGGCTATAGAGCGAGTTGGGTTTTCAAAGAGTCGAGACTTGTAACAAGTAAGTCCTTTGGGCTTACTTAACTGACTAATGAATATGAGTATGAATAATGATAGTGGTGTGTAATTGAGATGTTTAGAATTATAGGTTGTAATAAATATTTACCGATCTATACTTGGCCTAAGAGTAACGGGCGGTGGCATTCTGCTCAGTTAGCCTAAGGGCGCTGGGGGTTTCTTTAGCGACTAGTCCATGCTCGATTTGTAGTGATGCTACCGGCGGAGGTAAGCTAGACCTATACCCAGTTGGATAAGGAACGGAGGCGAGAACTGTTAAGAGTTCTCGTGCCACAACTGTAAAATTGAATAAGATGAATCACCTAAGTAATAGATAATAATCTGTTGTGTGCCAGCATGTTGTTTGTTTATATTATCTTGAGTATGTTTGTGTTGTTATTATTTTTGCTTACATTTGGATAGTTAGCTAACAGTTGTTATATTGTGTAGACGTACCACAGGTTAGATCAGATGCCGAGTGATCCGGATGGTAGTGGTCAACCGGGGTGTCATACTTAGTATGACGTGTTGCGGTTTCCTTTTTGTTGGTTTTCCAGTTAGGACCTTGGTCTCTTTTTATCGGTTGTTGATACCTTGTGTTTTCCGGATGTTAGTACTTCCAGTCACATTCATAACGTTGTTAAGACTTGATTTATGATTTCTGATTTTCCCTTATTTGTGTCTTGTTGTAAGATCTTGTTAAAGTTGTTGCTAAAGTAAGGTCGGGACCCACTGTGAGGTCCTAACCAGTAACTTCCCGAGTTCTGAAGACTTGGGGTGTTACATTACCATTTTCATCCAACTTGTTTCGAAACACCCATTTTGTTATTATGACAGATTGTTGTTTAGGTCTAGACGTGAGAGTCCAAACTTTGTTTCTCTCGAATTCATTTAGCTCATTTTTCATGGTCATGATCTAATCAAGTTCTTGAAGTGCTTGAACGTAGTTCTTAGGCTCTACAAGAGACACAAACGCAGAAAAAGCACACAAGTTGTTTACCCTAGATCGGATTTGCACACCTGTTTTTGAATCTGAGATCACATTCTCTTGTGGATGATATGAAGAATGATGGAACTTTCTTATTTTGAAGAGTGGAACGGATTCAGATGTTTGAGTCTCAATTGTTGGCTTTATTCAGGTACCGTTGGAGTAGTGCCTTTGGATCCTAAGTCAAGACCTTGAAATTGACTTTCAACAACATTGTTGTTTTTCGTTTCAAGGTCTTGAAGATGTGTTTCAAGGTCTTGAGGTTGTTCTCCAGTATCCTGAATTTGTTTTTGCATGTTCTTATCGTGAGCCTTAGGGTCTTCTTCTCCATCAGAATTTTGATCTCCATGTCGATTAAGATTCAGATCTGTAAAGCTATCACTCAAAGTACCATCATTTCTTTCATAAAAAAAAACATGTATACTGTCCTCAACAATTTTGGTACGTTTAGTGTAAACACGATAAGATTTACTATATGAAGCATATCCAATAAAGATTGCTTCATCACTATGTGCATCAAATTTTCCAAGGTTGTCTTTGCCATTATTATGGACAAAGCACGTACATCCAAAGGGTTTAAAATAGGAAATATTAGGTTTTTGTCCTTTAAAGAGTTCGTAAGGAGTCTTTTTCAAGATAGGACGGATTAAGCATCTATTTAAGATGTAATTAGCCGTTTTAACAACTTCAGCCCAAAAACATTTTGACAAACTATTTTCTAACAGTATAGTCCTAGACATGTCCTTCATGGTGTAGTTCTTACGTTCCACAACCCTGTTTTGTTGAGGTGTTCTAAGAGCTGAAAAGTTGTGTGAAATACCATATTTTGCACAAAAGAAATCAAATTTAAGTTGGTCAAGTTCTCTACCATGATCACTTCGAAAGGAAACGATAGGTAGGTTTTTCAAAGTTTGCAACTTCTTACAAAGTTTTGAAAATTCATACAAAGCTTTAGATTTTTCCTGTAAGAATGAGATCCATGTAAAACGAGAAAAATCATCCAATGACAAGGATGTACTGTTTTCCCTTGGGAGATTTGACACGCATAGGATCAGATAGATACATATGTAAAAGTTCAATGGGTCGAGAAGAACTGACAACCTTCTTTGGTTTTAATGAACCTCTTGTTTGTTTACCTTGTATACAAACCTTACATAGTTCATCAACCTTGAAGTTTAGTGATAACGTGATTTATGACGTTAGTATAGGCATACAATTAGATAGTTTTTCCCGTTATTCATGCACGGTTTGACATTAGTTTAAGACGTTTGTGCTCATTTCGTGCATATTTCTAGAAAAGACGTTTACACGAGCTTTTGTCGGTTTTGTAGGTATTTCGGGGATCTTTTGGACATTAATCGATACATTCGAGGATCAAGCCTCATGGTGGTACATATCCGAGACCTTGAAGGAACATAATTGGAGCAATGAAGGACACAAGGACCCTTGTTGGTGCAAGCAATGGAGCAACTCATGGCTAGATGATCATAACAAGTCTCTGTTGAAGAAAATCGACCTACACCCAGGAAAATCGGCCGATTTTTCCTACTGGGTCGATTTTTGGCCTTTGACAGCTTAAGCCACGTGTCCCACGATCTCTTGTCCGGCCTTGCTCTTGGTGGAGAATATAAGTGGGCTTGCAAGCTGTTGCTGAGCAATTCTCTCCTCTCCCACATCCTCTAGCATCTTCCCAAAAGACTCTTCCAATTGGGAGCTCTCTTCAAGACACCCTTGTGGGTGTTCTTGAGGGAGATTAGTGTAGATTTCAATTTCATAGTGAGATTTGAGTGATTTTTGTGAAGAAGATTGTTGAAGGTTGTAAGATCCGACTTGGAGCTACATTTGGTGTGTTGAAAGACTTGTTTTGAGCTCAAATCTAGCTAAGTTTCATTGCTTTCATTTCCTTACTTCATCTTCTTGCTATGGATTCCATGTATGCTTGTATGATGATTTTAGACCTTGAAATGCATGTTGTTGGCTAGTTTATTGTGATTCTGGAGTGATGGATTGATGGTTATAGCTTGGGTGATGATAGAATGGACTTATATGTTAGTTTAGGATGATTTGTATGCACGAAACCTAACCCAGGAAGAAAAATCGGCCTGTTCTTCAGGTAAATCGGCCGATTTTTGCTATGATCCACCCGATTTTTCTTCTGTTGCTCTTTAATTGATAAATCTGTATGTTAGGATGTTAGATTGTTGAAATCCTAGTGTTTTTTGAGCATGATATAGCTTAGGGTGACCTAATTCTAGCAAACTAAGTGAGGAAAGAGACTTACCCAGAGATTTCCGATCTTAGATACCTAAGATGATGAATTCTAGGTAGTAGTGAGCCTCACAAGCCGCTATTGGATTGAGTGTGCTAGGATTGTTGCTTGAGACTTACCTTTTCCGAGACTTACCCGGTAAGGAGGGGTTTGCCCCTTAAGTAGTGTCCGGTTTGTGTAGAATTCCCAACTTTACCTCCTTGAGACTTACCCGGTAATAGGAGTTTGGTGCGGGATTAGTGAAGCATGAGACTTACCCGGTAATTGCTTACATTAGAGAAACACCCTTTCCCAACACCGCAACCTTGTCCTTAGAATCTTTAGAAGCTTGAGTCCAATGCCATAACCGGAAATCTTTATCTCTAGAATCCTTTTTTTTTTCTCTCTTGATCTCATATCTTTTGTTTGTGTCACTTGTTTGTTGCTAGCTTGAGTTGTTAGTTTGTTTTATTACCTTGCTTGATTTGTGATCTTTGCTTGATCACCACAAAAACCCAACCAAAAATATCATCATTTTCATTTCTTTATTTCTTTCTCTTTTCTTAGACTAGATTTGCACTATCTTTGATCATTGAATGACTTGATTTCGCCTCAGTCCTTGTGTTCGACCTCAGAATACTTTCCTTCCTACATAACGATCCGTACACTGCGGGTTTCGCTAGGTAGTTTAGGATTTTAGTTCGAGTTTATAAATTTAAAGCTTTTTGTGCTATTTCCTAGCGTAACAAGTTTTTGGCGCCGTTGCCGGGGACTAGGTCTAGATTGAGTCATTTGCTTTTGATCGTTTTTAGTGTTTATCTTTCTTGTTACTTCTGATCTTGTGTTGTTTTTGTCTTTGCCTTTTCATGTTTTCCATGGACGGATTGTACTTCCAAGATGACCTTGACAACATGGAGTATGAGGAGTGGATGGAAAGCCAAGATCTAGGACCTCTCCATGATGAGTTTGAGTATTGGGAGGAGTTTAATACCTATCATGAGTCCCATGATCAAGCTCACATGACTACATTGCCTTATGTGGAACCTCACCATCAACCTCACAATGACCGAGTGGAATCAATGCTAGAATAAATGTTGAGGAAGATGGATGATCTAGATAGCAATCTTGCTTCCATTTCGAGTTCCCACATGGTGCTTGAAGAGGAAGTATTTCAACAAGAGGAGGTTCACCATGAGGAGATCCAAGAATTACCCGGTTCAACCATAACCAATAGAGACCTTGAGGAAGAGTTGAATGAAGCTCGGGAACAATTGTGGCTAAGGGATTTGGCCCTGGAGGATGCAAGAAGATTGAATGTTGAGAGAGAAGAACAAATGAGGAGGGAGATTGAGAAGATTAGGCATGCTCTTATGCTAGGAGATCCTACCATCCTTCAAGGCTTACCTCCACCTCCTTCATCTTTGGAGGAGTGCAATGAAGTATTCTCACCCCCGGACATCCTTGCCATCAACCCCGGAACCACACTTGAAGAGCTCACGAAGGAGAACCCTAAGTTAACTTCAACTCCTTCCAATCCTTTCTTGCTTGCCCGGAGTACACACGAAGATTGGAGTCCCTTTCCTAAGGAGTCTCCAATGTTGAATGATGGAGGCAAGCATGATGGACCCATGATGGTTATGGAGCACCTCAATGAAGAATTCTTTCCAAGAATCGGCTTTCTTCGGATTATGGAGGATGAGGGTGACAAGCATCTCACCGGTGTGACCGCGGAGTACCAATTGTCTAAGTATGGGGTGGCACCTATGGTTGCAACTCCACACTATCATCAAGGGAGCGGTGATGAAGGAGTCTACTACTCACCGGTGAAGAGAGAACTTAAAGCTTATTTGGGCATCAAGTGGCCCTTGCTTGTCATCATGGATGCCGGAAAGCGATGGTTGCTTGGACTCCTCAAGCAAACCATGGTATTCGAGGTGGATTGACACATCCTCGGAGTTTGGTCAAGCTAATGACCTTAAAGAAGCGCTTAATGGGAGGCAACCCATTGGTACATGTCTTTCCCTTTTATTTTTCTTGTTTTTGTTTGATTTTGCTTTTGGTGTGCTTTGTTTTTCTTTTGTGTTTTTGGGTGCTAGATCTTGTTGATTGTCATGTGTGATGAGATGTTAGAGGTCATGTGAAAACCTCATGGAACTGCTGAAGGTACAAGATCCAAGCACATGGACGAGGGAGAAAACACCCAGAAAAATCGGACTGATCTTCACAAAAATCGGCCGATTTTCTGGGCAGTTGGTCCGATTTTTCCTTCTGTAAAGGAAAGTGATGATCTCCAATCAAGCATGGGTGGAGCGGACGTGGGAATTGGACGGCTTGCGGTGCCAAGCGCGGGTTCCGACACCATAATGAAAATCAAGAGCTCTCTACCATCCTTGATCGATCATCCACCATCATCATTGGATGTTGACCGAAATACCAAAGCATCACCAATTTTACATTGTGAGGACTCTCTTTCACTTCTTTATTTAGTTTGCACATTAGGAACAATGTGTTTCTAAGTATGGGGTGGGGTTTTCATGATCACTTGCATGATTAGCATATAGAATAGTTTAATATTGTCACATGTTTCATTATGTCTTGCATTGTACATATATATTTCGAAAAATCCAAAAAAATCAGAAAATTTTAAAAAAAATTTAGTGCTTCTAAGCTTGGGAATGACCCTTATGATGAGATGGTTTTGTGAATTGGCTATAGATGGCCTTATGTGTTGAATAGATGAATGCATATGTGGACTTGAAGTACTTATCTCAAATCTTATGTGTGAATTGTGATCATGAATGTTTATCTTGATTGGATTGAGGATTGAAATTCGAAATTACATGATAGTTCTTGCACATCATTTAGGAGTGATTAAGGCAATTCATCTTTCTCTACTTCTCATCTTGATCATGTTGTTTGAGCACCTCAATTGATGAAAAATTTGACCTCTTTTGACCCATCCGGGACTAGGAGCATGCTAGTGTGTTGATGTGTGTGAAAAGCAAGTGTGGGGGTGAAGTTGTCAATGAAGGAATGATGTGAATGAAGTGCTGAATTTGTTGTGAAAAGTGTAGAACAAAAATATAGGTTTGGGGATGTTGGTTTAAATGACAAGTAGCTCGGCACCATTCACATAATCGGGTGTTTGTGCCTTGCCTAAATCAAATAAACCGATAATCCTAACGAGCTTTGGTATGTGTGCCCGGTGTGGATGCACCTCGAAAAATAAAAAAGCCCGAGGACGGCTAATCACCAAGGTTTCGGCTTTTGTACACCAATGCCATTGTCTCAAAAATAAATGAAAAAGAAAAGAAAACAAAGAAAAGTTGGAGAAAATTATACACTTGTTGGGAAGTTGAGAAAAACGAAATTCTGGAGTTAGTTCCTTTCCCGGATTAGCATCACATAGCCTAAAAACTCCCACCTAATCACAACTTTTCTTAGCCTCTTCTTTTCTAAGTCCTTGTGACCTAGATGCATGTGTGTAAGACTTAGTGATCTAGATTGGACATACTCATGATTATCTTGACTTCTTCATTTTCACCTCTCATCCATGCTTTCTAGTTAAGTATAATTGTCTTTCCATGCCTTCATTCGTTTTATGCATAATTGCTTGTCCATTGCTATGAAACATGACTATGAAGGTGATCCAATGTTAGAAGCACAATTCCAAAAAGATTTTGTTGTTTTTTCTGCATGCATAAATCGCGTCATCTCTTAGTCTATAGTTGGGTCTTGCTCGGGGACGAGCAAATCTTAAGTATGGGGTATTTTGATAACGTGATTTATGACGTTAGTATAGGCATACAATTAGATAGTTTTTCCCGTTATTCATGCACAGTTTGACATTAGTTTAAGACGTTTGCGCTCATTTCGTGCATATTTCTAGAAAAGACGTCTACACGAGGTTTTGTCGGTTTTGTAGGTATTTCGGGGATCTTTTGGACATTAATCGATACATTCGAGGATCAAGCCTCATGGTGGTACATATCCGAGACCTTGAAGGAACATAATTGGAGCAATGAAGGACACAAGGACCCTTGTTGGTGCAAGCAATGGAGCAACTCATGGCTAGATGATCATAACAAGTCTCTGTTGAAGAAAATCGACCTACACCCAGGAAAATCGGCCGATTTTTCCTACTGGGTCGATTTTTGGCCTTTGACAGCTTAAGCCACGTGTCCCACGATCTCTTGTCCGGCCTTGCTCTTGGTGGAGAATATAAGTAGGCCTGCAAGCTGTTGCTGAGCAATTCTCTCCTCTCCCACATCCTCTAGCATCTTCCCAAAAGACTCTTCCAATTGGGAGCTCTCTTCAAGACACCCTTGTGGGTGTTCTTGAGGGAGATTAGTTTAGATTTCAATTTCATAGTGAGATTTGAGTGATTTTTGTGAAGAAGATTGTTGAAGGTTGTAAGATCCGACTTGGAGCTACATTTGGTGTGTTGAAAGACTTGTTTTGAGCTCAAATCTAGCTAAGTTTCATTGCTTTCATTTCCTTACTTCATCTTCTTGCTATGGATTCCATGTATACTTGTATGATGATTTTAGACCTTGAAATGCATGTTGTTGACTAGTTTATTGTGATTCTGGAGTGATGGATTGATGGTTATAGTTTGGGTGATGATAGAATGGACTTATATGTTAGTTTAGGATGATTTGTATGCACGAAACCTAACCCAGGAAGAAAAATCGGCCTGTTCTTCAGGTAAATCGGCCGATTTTTGCTATGATCCACCCGATTTTTCCTTCTGTTGCTCTTTAATTGATAAATCTGTATGTTAGGATGTTAGATTGTTGAAATCCTAGTGTTTTTTGAGCATGATATAGCTTAGGGTGACCTAATGCTAGCAAACTAAGTGAGGAAAGAGACCTACCCGGTGATTTCCGATCTTAGATACCTAAGATGATGAATTCTAGGTAGTAGTGAGCCTCACAAGCCGCTATTGGATTGAGTGTGCTAGGATTGTTGCTTGAGACTTACCTTTTCCGAGACTTACCCGGTAAGGAGGGGTTTGCCCCTTAAGTAGTGTCCGGTTTGTGTAGAATTCCCAACTTTACCTCCTTGAGACTTACCCGGTAATAGGAGTTTGGTGCGGGATTAGTGAAGCATGAGACTTACCCGGTAATTGCTTACATTAGAGAAACACCCTTTCCCAACACCGCAACCTTGTCCTTAGAATCTTTAGAAGCTTGAGTCCAATGCCATAACCGGAAATCTTTATCTCTAGAATCCTTTTTTTTTTCTCTCTTGATCTCATATCTTTTGTTTGTGTCACTTGTTTGTTGCTAGCTTGAGTTGTTAGTTTGTTTTATTAACTTGCTTGATTTGTGATCTTTGCTTGATCACCACAAAAACCCAACCAAAAATATCATCATTTTCATTTCTTTATTTCTTTATCTTTTCTTAGACTAGATTTGCACTATCTTTGATCATTGAATGACTTGATTTCGCCTCAGTCCTTGTGTTCGACCTCAGAATACTTTCCTTCCTACATAACGATCCGTACACTGCGGGTTTCGCTAGGTAGTTTAGGATTTTAGTTCGAGTTTATAAATTTAAAGCTTTTTGTACTATTTCCTAGCGTAACATTTAGGTTTGGTAAACCACGTACCAAATCTTTTGCAAGAAGTTTCTTCATCGTATGCATGCTAACGTGACCAAGTCGTCTATACCAAACCCTTGGATCGTCAACCAAGGCCTTGAGACACATAAATCTTGTTCTTGAAACTTGGTTAGTGCTCATTGAATATACATTGTTGCATCTAGGAGCTGTAAACACGACATCACCCGATAAATTATCTTGAACTTCACATTTATTTGAATCAAATATCACTTTGTTGCCTTTGTCACATATTTTTGAGATGTTAAGCAAATTATATTTTAAGCCGTCAACGAGATAGATATCATCAATAAAGTTAGATGAATAATAACCGATTTTAACAATGTCAATGATGTTACACTTCCCTTTATCACCAAGAGTAATGGTTACAGATGATTGGTTCTTTAAATCTTAAAATAGTGAGCTTTTTCCACTCATGTGTCTTGAGCAACTGCTATCTAATATCCAGTTATGCTCCTTAACCTTGGTGATATCCTGGAAAATAACAAACTTCAACCTTTCCGGGTAGGCCAAATGACATATTTTGGTCCATATTCAGGTTCAATCATGTTTGATGGTCTAGTACCTTTAGGAACCCAGATTTGCTTAACTAGTTTCCTTAGACATAGAGAATAAGTGTTTCCAATGATGTAGGGATCATTTTTCTATATGGACAAGTTGATTTTACATGTCCCTTTTTACAACAATAGAAACATGTGGGCATATGTGAACTTTCTTTAGCTTTAACAAAAGTGGTAGTCGCTTTTTTTGGAAAATTCATGTGATAACCAAACCACTCTTGTTAAGAGAAGATTGTTGTTCACCCATCATCCTTTCAAGATTGGCTTTCGAACGAGTGAACTGAATAAGTGCAATATGGTCTCTACACGTCACAGTTAGATCAACCTTCTCTTTCTCTAGATTAATATAATCTTGATGTAGAGAAGAAAGATTGTCCATAAGAATCGCATTTTCCGATTCCAAGGCCTTGATATTTTGTCATCAAGGTCTAACTTTTACGTGTTGAGATTTTCAACTTCTAGAGACAATTCAGTTACTCGTTTCTCTTGTTTGATAAACTTTTCTTTTAAGGCACTTATCCTTACCCTATGTTCTTTATCACATATGATAATATCTTTAAGAAATTGTGTGAATTCTAGGTTGGATTGTGACATAATAGTACTTACCACACATCAACATAGAGGTTTGGATCCTCTTCTTGATCTGCCATTAAGCACAAGTTTGCTTAATCATTTTCGTCTTATGACTCATTTGTCGAATCTGAGTCACTCCATGATACTACCATAGCCTTCTTCTTTCGATCATTCTTCGTAAAATTGTTCATCTTCTTTTGTGGACAATCCTTCACGAGTTATCTGCTTCACCACATTCAAAACAAGTCAATACTTTAGTTTTCTTATTTGTGAATATTCTTTGTTGTTTGCGAATTGTTTATTCATTTGAAATATTCTAGAAAGACCTCTTAAAATCAAGGTGAATGGATCTTCCTCCTCATCGTCACTCTCTTCATTATCCGATGGAATGTTGTCCTTCTTGGATCTTAAGGCAAGATTCTTTGTGTTTGATGGTAGCTCTCCATCTTCTTCACCAAAAACCATTTCATGGGTGATTAGCTTTCCAAGAAGGTCGTCGAGAGGTAATGTTGTGAGATTCTGAGCTTCTTCGACGGTGGTCACTTTTGGCCCCACTTAGCTTTAGACAAGCTTCTTAGTGCTTTTCTTACTTTTTCTTCATTTGTGAAGGTCTTTCCAAGTGAATCAAGATTGTTCACAATCTCAGTAAATCGTGTGAACATTTCTTTGACCGTATCGTTTGAGTTCATCTTGAATAACTCATATTGCCTGAGGAAGATGCTTATCTTTGTCTCCTTGACTTGACTTGTTCCTTCGTACGTAACTGTTAACTTGTCTCATATTTCATTTGCACTCTTGTAAGATGAGACACGGTTGAATTCATTTACATCCAATCCACATTAGAGCAAGTTCATGGCTTTGTAGTTCTTTGATACACTATCCAAGTCCGTTTGAGTAAAATCAACTTCCTTCTTCTCGACTTGGACTCCTTCAACCGTGGTGGTTGGGATTTCAGGGTCAGTTTGAATGATGCTCCATAGTTCCTTGTCCTGATCAATATTAAACATTTGTATTAGTGCTCTCCAATGGGCAAAACTGTTACCGTAAAAGAGGGGTGTTCGAGATGTGGATCTTCCTTGAGAGAATCCTCCATTACCTATAGAGTTCATGATTAGTCTCACTGATGGTTAAATCAATATACGTGAGTCTAGATCTGATACCAATTGAAGAACCAAATAGGTGAATAAAAAGGATATAAATACTCTAGAAGAGGGCTTGAATAGAGTATGAGAACTTTTCTCAATATCGTATCAAGGCTTTGAAACTAATCTCAAGGCCTTGAAGTCGATATGTGCGCTTAGGACAAAACTTATTCTCAATGCTTTGAAGTGGATTTCAAGGCCTTGGCTTCGAAACCTGCAAAAGATTGTTAGTCACATTATAAGCGATAGATTGCTGAATATAAAAGATCGACGCGACGATATGTTTACGAAGTTCGGCCCTAACAGGCTACTCTCCACCTAGGGTTTCCAATCCTAGGATTCTAACTATCTATTATCTGTTTTTGTGAGTTCTAGATACAACCTAAAAGAACTTCCCTTCTTCTCTCAGTGTAGCATCAATGCTACGATCTAGTAAACTCTATTCTAGCAATAATAGCCTGTTACTTCGCAGAGTAACACACTCGAGTATAACACTCTCTAGATATGCCAATGGAGCTCTTTGTGTTTTATCTTCAATCTAAAGAAGTATACTAATGTAAGCTTAAAGAGGAAGAAAAACTTTTGGATCGATTAAGAGGTATGATCGCTTGAAGACATGGTTTTTTATCCGTGTTAGCACTTGTTGTTTTCTTCTTCAATCTCCATCTTCATTTATAGTCTTCTATGAAGATCTTCTTTAGCCGTTGTAAGATAGCCGTTGTAACGTTTCTATTTCTCCATTGAATACGCTGCTTGGTTGAGGTGAAGTAGCCGTTATAAGATCTTCTTTCTCCAATCCTAGATCTTCTCTCTTCTACTTCTTCTCATTGACGGCCGTTGAAGATCTTCATCACCGTATATTCTTGTTAGGTCTTTTGAAGATCTTCTCTTATCTTATTTCCAAGCCGTTGAGAATCTTCAATCTAGCCGAGATCTTCTCACTTGAAATCCGTTAAAGATCTTTGAGTATCTTTTACTTTGAACCGAGATCTTCTTTGCCGTTGGAGATCTTCTTAACTTCAAACTCGTCCAGCTCTTCCATCTGAGATCTTTGTGTTGGTTTAGATCAAATCTTCGATTGAGATCTTCCAAGACCTTCCCCTAGATTCTCTCTTTTGGTTGTTGTAGATGTGTGTGTGTTGAAATGAATCCCTTAGCCGAGTCCTTCCCTTGCAATGCTTTTCAAGGCTCGAGTCCTTCCTCTGTAATGCTTTTCAAGGCTCAAATCCTTCCCTTGTAATGCACTTCAAGGCCTACACACATTTGAACAAATAAAACCAACACATGCAATCTAAAAATATAATTGATATTTGTTAGTTCATAAAACTGCATTTATATGTTAAGTTTTTCATCATTCACATAAAATAATTCATAATCAAGGTAGAGTTATCATTACTGTATATGACCTTATCTTTATACTCGTATGATGAACCACTATAAACCGAATGCAAACATCACTAAAACCTTTAAGTATCAAGTCTTTAGTTGTATTAATTTAGGAAACTTGAATTTATGTTTCTTTTGTGAGTTTTTTACTACCTTCTTCATGCTTTTTCATTTGTTTTAGTTTTGAGGATCTCTAGCCTTACCATGGTATTTTCATATTAAGGGTGATTGTTCATTAGAAACATGCTTAAAAAAAATTTTGTTGGCCTTTTTATTAATGCGTTCTTGATATTTTGTTTTGGTTCTTGGTTGGGGAAAAACATGAGAAAAGTATGAGGTGTTTTGATAACATGTTTTCATGCTACGATAATAGATTCATTTATAGTGTAGTTTAGTGAAGCTTTGTATAGATTAGACATCCTTAAGCTCTTTTATAAACATATTTTCCCAAAATGAATGTCTAGTTTCTCCTTGTTGGCTTTGTAGGTGTGTCGAAGCTAAAATGCATTCAAAAGCACAAGTCCCGGCCTTGCTCAAGTGGTCTCAAGTTTTGCATGACTCAGCTAGCATACCCACCCTTCCATGACATCCAAAGAAGCATCGCAACCATCCAAACAAGTCTACGAGTCAATAGGAGGAACCCACACGAGTCTAGGATAAAGCCCAAGAAGCCTTAGAACCGACCTCGTGGAAACCGGGAACTGCCACAAAGAAGCACCAAAGATCACCTACCCGGTTCAACCCAACACTAGCCTGCTTGTGGTTTGGCCACACAGGACCGGGACCGTGGCGGGCCAAATTTTTTGACCGGTTTTGATTTGTTTTTATGTTCTTATCTTCGGGAGAATAGTCTAAGACTACTTTAAATACATTATGGTCTAAAAGTGTTAATCTTATTCTCATTTCTTATGTTACACTCTAAAATTCTAAATCTAAAGTCTCTCTTTTTGTTCTTCTTGTAGAAAAAGTTTAAAACTCCAATTTTAAAGCTTGAAGCAAGAAATTTCATACTTTTTGTTTTGATAATCTCTTTAACTAATATCTTTTGTTCATCTCTTATTTATATCTCATTTATTTAGTCTTTGGATTATGATGCTTGTTTTCTTTCCTTTCCTTTCATTTGCCATATGGGTCACTAAACTCATTTCTAAGATTGGGGTGAAAGCCCCAATCCATGATGATTTAACTATGATTAGGATTTGTTTATGAATATTAGACATTAAAGTGTTTGAATAATTTTTTATCTAGGAATTTCAAACTTAGGGTTTCACCATATATTTTTGGATTTTCACATATGTTGATTTATGTTGAAATTTAATTTCCTTGATTATTTCTTCTCATGAATGTTCAATGATTTATGTGTGTTCTAATTACTATGTTCACCATCAACGACTCATCCTAAATGTAAAAACTGGATGAGCTGCATTGTTAAAGAACTAGAATTTGAGTTAGAAATTTCTAACGCAAAAACAAGATTTAATTATTAATGTGCTGAACTTCATCAATGAAATTAAGTCTTGATTGTATTGATTTATGGCTAATGTTATGTAAAAGCTAGGATTTTCGAATCCTAATAAATGATGATTAAGGGTGATTAAGTTAATCATCGATATCAATTGACCCATAAATTGCGAATAGTGTGTAGATGACGAGTATGAATTCCACCATTATGATTTTGGCGTAAATTTGGACGTATGGGGAAATTTTCACTTTTTCCTCCGGGGAATAATTTTTACCCTCTGGTATTATTTGGAGCATTTGGGAGCTTCAATTAATAAAATTGTAGTTGAAAGAAATGATCAGGACATCGGATATGTTCTAGATATGAAATAACATGGAAAGGCAAAATGGCCAAAAGAGTCGCTATTTCGTTTCTTAGCGGCTAAGAAAGTCGGCTTAGGAATACGCGTTTTCCGAGAAAGTTGCGGAATAATTATCCAAACAATATGTCGGATTTATTATTCCAATTTCGAGAAGTTTGGAGAAGGGGCTCAAACCGCCTTCGGATCGATAAACGGATAATTATCGACTTTGCTAAAGGATAATTATCGGCTTCGCTATAAATAGCGGAAATTCATTTATTAATTCATTTCCTTTCACATTTCCTCGTAAAAGCTCTGATTTCTCTCAACCTTCAAATTCAGATCTACTCTTCGTTTGTAATCCGATTTCAATTCCGTTTGAGTTTTCGGATTCCTCTCTTCGTCCTCTTCATTTCGGTACCGAGTTTGTGTTTTTCCGAGCACATAAAGGGCTGGTCGAGCATATTAGTGTTTTGGTCGGTCCCATCGCTAAGATTCCGGTGAATCTGATGGTGTCCGAGCGTAGCCTGCGTCGTTGTGATTCCGAATCTTCTTTCGGATCGTCAATCGGGTTAGTAACGAATAAGTTATGAATTTATTCGTTTTCAGTATTGCGATTTGGCCTAAATTGACCTTAGGCTTGTCAAAATGGATAATTGGAAATTCCATTATGCTCGTTACAATATTCTGGTGATTATGGGCTATTTGTTTGATGAGATCTGATGACAGTTGGGTTGAGAAACTGCTTGCGGGCAAAAGGTTATTCTGATGAATTTTAATTAATTAATTAAAGATTAATTAATTAAATTGGGAATCTAGAAAACGCTATAAGCTAATTAAATTCAAAGGAATGAATTTAATTGATGTTTGAAGCAAGAAGTTTAATACGAGGAATATGATATTCTCGACAGGTGGTGTTGAAGACGGTAGACTAACTATAGCTTAGTTGCTCAGTGAGCGTATCCAGGTAAGTCTTCGGACTTACTTAGCTTCGATCTGCAGAAACCCGTGCCTGAGAGATTTATATCTCACTGTGTTGATATGTGTTGTTGTTTTGAAATGCCTTGTTGTGCTGAAATGTGATTGTTGATATGCATTGAGATGTGTTATGTGTGAAGCATGCTTGATGTATTTATGATGAAAATGACGTTATGATGTGTAAAGCATGCTTAATGTTGTTGTGATTATTATCATGTCATAATTATGAGAAATGGTTAAATGAACATGTGTTAGCCTATTGAGGCGTGCTATTGAATGACATGATAAGCTTGCTGAAACATGATAATGTATGAGATGATAAGCCTTTTGAGGCATGTGATATGATGATGACTTGTAAAGGTCAAGAGTATGTGAAGCGAGTATTTTGCAGTGAATACCGGAGCTCGGCCAAGCCCGGATCACTTGCGTTTGTATAAGAATGACACCGAGTCTGATGGACTTCAGGCTCGGGTCGCACACCTAATGAAAATGGTAAATGTTTGCATTAACATGAATGGCAAAATGTTGCATGTGGTTAGGAGTTAAGACCATAACTCACCACGAGAAAGCCTGGCCCGTAGACTTGATCAATCTGGCTACGACCTAAGAGCAAATGTCTGAATTAACCTAATCTGTGCAATGGTGAGCTCACACCAAAGCCAGAACCGTATAAGCAATGGTTCCGGATTAATGGGTCCGGGATCGAAAATTGTAAATTTCATACTGCATTCACGTGCATCATTCATAAAAGCATGATATCATCTCATGAGCACGGTATATGGTATTTGAATATATTTGTTGTATTGTGATGTGATGATATAATCTCTCGTGGATAGATTATGATCAGTAGCTAACGGTTTTAAACCGAATCTTTTTAGGTAATGCTGATCATAGGAACGCTTCAGGGATGTCAGCTGCAGGATGTGGACAGCCGGGGCAGTGTTAACCCAAGGGTTGGTTGAACTTGCTTTTGAAAATAATCGCTTGCAAGCGAGTCTTTTGTTGGTTGTGTGCAACTGTGTACACATGTTGATTTCAGACTGAAGTTTTAAGACACCTGTTCAGGTGTCATGTTTTAAAGTGTCGTTTTGGGATATACATACTAACTGCATGCACGGTTGTTATGTAAATGTTTTCTAAATGACAGGTTGGATGTTTTCATTATTTTTCGTGCTTCTTGTTGCAAGGTCCTATTTGTGAAGTTGTTGTCAGGCTAACTGATGGGACCCACTGTGTGGTCCTTAGCCTAGTGACGTCTTGGGTTACTTAAAACTCGGGTCGTTACATGTTAGATCATGATGCAATTGAAACATATGATCAATTGTTTAGGTTCCTTTGATTTACATAGATCATGAGAATGTGTATGTAGATTGGTTGTGTCATCCCACGATCTCACAAGGTGAGTGAAATTATCTTTTGTTCATCACATCTTGTATGATGTGAAAAATATAAATCACGCAACTCTCACATCTTGCAATTAACATTTTGAAGAATAAATAGAAAAACATTCTTAAGGTTGATCAGGGTTGTGCAACGAGTCCTCATATTATTCAGTGTCAATGAGTCTACAATTAGTATTCAACCTAAGTGATTGGCGCTCTCAAAATGTTAATAACATTGAGGTTCATGACGAGGAGTGTTTAGGGAGTTTGAAGAACTTGAAGCGGCTGAGGCTTTTGATCTACAACGGTTCTCAACAATTACAAGGCTTCCTAACTCAATTCCTAAGTTGACAAATCTTATGATATTGGGTCTTATAGAGTGTACTTACTTGGAGAGGCTTCTTGATAAAATTGGATCATTGAAGAATCTTTTCCAACTAGACTTGACATATTGTCACCTCCTTACTCAATTTCCAAAAGGAATTAAGCTATTGTCGAACCTTGAGGTTATTAAGGGTTTTGTGATCCATAAAAATGATGATGGTTTACAAAATAGAAGAGTGTGCATCCTTAGAGATTTGTTGAAGCTCGGGAAGAACTTGAGAGTATTGAGTCTGCTTGTGAACATGAGCAAATTCCCTGATGACGAAGACCTTCAGGTATTAAAAAAATGAGGAAGCTTCGTAAAAACTTAAGACTTTATGGGGAAGGGACTTCAATGTTAGGGGTATCATCTGTGTCAAGGATGATCATGTGGCATTGAGTCCCTCAAAAATGGCAGCAGGTGAAATGCTAGAAGCATGAGTCAAGCCAAAATGTTGGATTAAAGACATCAACGATGAAACATCTAGACAATATAGAGAAACTAGAGTTGTGGTGTATTCCAAATGAAGCAACTGTAAATCACGGGATGGAGAAGAAGTAGACAATCCAAATGTCGTAAAACTCGAAAGAGCAAGTGTTGTGCAACAAGTCAACGACGAAACGGCCGGCGCAAGATAAGGAGCGTCTTCAGTGGTTCTGGGCGGTTGACGGTGTTTGAGAGGTTGAATCGCAATTGCAATCCGTTTTTGAGAGAAATCGGGAGAATAGGTTTTGTGGCTTAAGAGTGGAAGATGAAGAGGTAATGAACATATCCCGTGAAATTAATAAACATTCAGTTACCAAATTAACAATTTCGTTTTTTGACAGTTTTATCCCCTAATTTTCCGTTTATACCCTTAAATTGTTTTATATTTTACAGCCAAGAACCTACATTTTTACCTTTAATTTTATTTAAATTTTTAAGGGGCCTAATTTGTACTTACGATATAAAAAAGGTTTTACCAAACCAATCTTCTCAAACATCAACTCATAAAGCCACAATATATTAACTTCAACGACAAAGTAAATCAAAGGAATTAAAATAATCCAACAAAATATATTAAACTAAAAGGCATATAAACATAAAAGATCTTCATAGCCTAAACCTCCATAATACGTATGATAACCATATTTAATATATGTTGAAAATTAGAACAAATATATGAAACAGTGCTTATTAGCAATTTGATGTCTTCGAATCATATATGATATGGAAAACAAGTCACACCTGAAAATATATAAATACAAAAAAACTATTTACACGAGGTTACTTTTTACTATCGTCAAATATAATCGCGATCAGAAGGCGTCCAGCGGACGCTAGCGCAAGGAGTATGCGCTCATATTTTTTTTATTTTTTTTATTTTTTTCTGAAAACTGTTATGTTAGAAAAATCCTCAAAAAGGATTTGGCATCCCCTTTACCGTTTCAATTTCCACTTCTTCCCCACGACCGCAACTCATTCTTCCTCACACCTTTCTCTATCTTTCACTTCTCCAATTTGTATCGATTCTCAACTTCTTCAATTTATAACCTCTGTAGAACTCAATTTTTTGGTATCAATTTCAAAGTCTCAAACCATGTGGGCAACCGTCCGTAAGGACCGTAACACCTCATCACGTAACCCTTCCGGCCTCATGTGAAACTGAAGTGTTGCCACTATCACTCCTTCGCCTTCTTCTCCGTCAGCGCTTCCGTCTCCATCTCGGTCCTTCGACTTTTTCTGGCCTCTTTCTCCGTCGTTTAACAACTCTCAACGTTTACGGTGTTTTGCTTCCATTCCCTCAATTTAATTTCAACAACGACAATGAAAATTAGGTCTAAAATCGGCACCTATCTGTTTTTTTTTTCCTTTTTTTTTTAAAAAAAAAATTTATAAATTTTTTTTATTAAAAAAAAAACTGGGCCGGCGCCCGTTAGGCGCTGTCGGATGGCGAGTAATTGTAAATCAAGATCCGTGTATATAACATGCCCCTATAAATATAGTGAGAATTTATAACAAATAAAGGATTTGAATCGAATCATGTATGATATGGAAGCAAAATAGAATGCTAGATATACTAAGTATAATAGGCTCTATAAAGGATTTGAATTAAACTTTTAAAGTCAAATTACATTCTTTATTCCACAATAATATTGTAAAAGGAATAATATATCCCTACATATTTTGAGTTACCTAGTTTAGTTTATCTAAGATTTTAGTCTTTCCTTTAGTCACGTTATCGTTATGACCATTTGTGTTTATATTATTTACCTTGTTTATGAATAAACGGATGGATGTTCACGTAAATCACAAGAATAAAGTTCTTACATGGTATCAACCTATCAACCGATCCTTCAAACCTAAACAAATTTCCGTCAAAATCATAGAGCATGGCACCGAATGCCGCTCTTGAAACCATAAATCCAAACTACTTACATCCCTCGGATCACCCCGAAATTTCTCTCATCTCGGTAATCCTCAAAGGAGAAAACAACTTTTTCGAATGGAAAAGGAACATCAGCAACGCTTTTCGAGCCAAGTGCAAGCTTGGTTTCATTGATGGCCCGATCAAGTGTCCCAATGAATTATCTACCGAGTATCAGCATTGGGTCCCAGTAAACTCAATGATCGTAGGTTGGATACTCCAAACAACGGATTCCTCAGTACGGTCGACGATATCTAACCTTGATTCAGCTCGGGAACATTGACTTGAACTAGAGCAACGGTATTTAGTAGGCAATGGACCAAGGATTCTCAAACTAAGAGTTGACATCGGGCAATGCCGTCAACAAGGCCAAACTGTATCGACATACTTTGGCCGGCTTAGACGGCTCTAGGATGAACTCACGGCGGCCCTGCCGTCATCCAAGGCGTTGTGTGCGCCATGCTCCAAACTATTGTCGGGTGAAAGAGACGAAGAGCGAGTGCATCAAATTATAATCGGATTGGATGACTCATTTCATACACTTCGATCGCACGTAATCTCTAAAGAAAATTTTCCCTCGTGAAATAAAGTGTACTCTTTGCCTATACAGGATGAGTGTACGCATCTAGCACCAAAAGACGAGGACAACAACTTGAACGCTATGACATTGGCTGCGCTTTCTTTACGACCTCCACAAGGTAAACAAGATAAATCCCATCTAATTTGTTTTCATTGTAATAAATCAAGACATATCAAGGAACAATGCTTCAAGATTGTTGAATATCCATAATGGTGGAACAACGACAAAGGCGGATCGAACTCGTCATCCGGTTCCAATCACAAAACAAACCCACTATTGGCTCCTGGAAGGATAAAAAATCAGCAGTAGCATGGCACTAGTAACTCAACAAGAGTGGTTGGAATGGTGTCATCAGCTTTTGGTTTTCCACTACATGAAAATGATCGAACTACAATCGGAGCTACACTCACGGATTCACAATGGACCGATCTATTAGAAAATTTCAAAGAATTTCACGCATCATCAAATGAATCCATGTTAGGTAACGAATCAAACTTATGGATTATAGATAGTGGATCCTCTTTTCATATGACAGGTAATATCGATTTGTTTAATAATTTAAAACGGACAAATACGCATGTTATAAAATTGCATAATGGAACGTTACAAAATGCGTCACAAGCCGGAAATATTTTCCTTAGTCAATATTTTAAATTATCAAATGTCTTATATGTACCTGGTTTAAAAATGTAATTTAATTTCATTAGCTTGTTTAACTAGTGATTTTAACTACATTATAACCTTGACATAAAAAATATGCGAAATACAAGACCTAACTTTGCGGATGCTAATTGGAGCAGGTGAACCTAAAGATGGCGTATTTTGACTTCATTTTTATAATTTTTTGTTTTCAATTCTGCAGGTACTAGGATAGATCTGACAAATAATGTATCTTCACTTTGGAACAAAAGACTTGGACATCCTGCTTTTGAATTTCAAATCGAAAATTCTATTATGAATAAAAATATTTCTAGATCTATCAAAACTCATCCTTGTGATATTTCTCATCGAGCCAAACAAACACGGACGTCTTTTCCTAAAAGCATGTCGAATTCAAAATCTATTTTGGACTTTATCCATTGTGATTTATGGGGATAATATCGTTTTCCGACTATTTGTGGGGCTACTTATCTTTTTCTCTATAGTGGATGATTACTCAAGGTCACTTGGGTTTTTCTATTTGTAACATCCAGAATTTTATTCCGGCCTTGGAGCGTTTTGTCGACCCTCTTGCGTTAGCGGATCATTTTTCCCGTAGGCACGGGATGCTGAGTGACGGGATTTTATCCCTAATTCCGTTCTGACCTTCTGTGTTTCCCCTTTTTGATTTTCGACCCCTCGGTCTATGGAGTGAGGGGACATATGGGGCAGCTGACCCTTGGGTCTCCCCATCCCCTTTTTGTTGCAGCTCACTTTTCACTTCTATCTCTCTTCACTCTTCTCTTTCACGTTAGTTCTCTCCTTCACTCTCCCTCTTGCGCTCTTTCCTCTTCCTTCTCCTTGGGAACTCTTGGCTAGGGATCTGCAGCATTGAGGAACTTGGTTCTGTTTTGGTAAGCTTTCTTCCTCCCCTCTTCTCCTTTCTTGCTGGTTTCTGATAACACGATTTATGACGTTAGTTTAGGCATCCATTTAGATAGTTTTTCCCGCTATTCATGCATAGTTCGACATTAGTTCGTGACGATTTGCACTTAATTCATGTATATTGTCGAGATAGACGTCTACACGGACTTTTGTATGTTTTGTAGGTATTTTGGGAGCTTTTGGAGCTTAATCGATACATTCGAGGATCCTTCCTTGGGATGACACACTTCCGGACTCATTAAGAAGCAAGCTAGGAGCTAAGGAGAATACATAGGGCCATGTTGGTGCATGCCTTGCATCAACTCATGGATCAACGATCAAAAGAGGGCTGAAACACCAAACCACGGTCCCTGGCACTTCCACGGCCATGGAATGGACCGTGATTCCCTCTGGACAGTTGGGACAGCTGTCCCACGATCTCCATAACCGACTCTTACAAATGGTTAAGGCTATAAGTACTCTTGCAGGCTGATTCTAAAGGAGACCTCTACACACACCCTCTCCCACATTCTCTCATTGGAAATCATTGGATTGGAGCTACTCTTGGAGGAAAAGAAACACTCTCATTTTGGAGAAGAAGAAGAAGAAGAAGAAGAAGAAGAACACTAGTTTCATAGTTTTCATAGTTTTTGAGTGGTTTTGAGTGAGATTTGTTGAAGACATTTGCTAGGGTTGTAAGAAACGATTCGAACCTCCTTTTGAAGGGTTGTAAGTCCTTCTTGACTTTTATTCAGTTTGGTTTTCTTATCCTACTTGTTTCGTTTCTCTTTCATACTATTTTCTTGCTATGGAGACCATGAATGTATGCTTGTTGAGCTTGATTGTTATGATGCATATTGTTGGCTAAATAGATGCGATTCTAGGGTAAGGGAATGATGGTTATGGCATAGACTATGATAGAATAGACTTAAATGTATATTTGGATGATTTACTTGCTTGTACTTTAGTGTTGTTAGAAATCACTGTCTGTTCTAGCCAGACCACGGCCGTGGTTCTTAGGATCTGAACGTGATTTGCTTCTGTTGAGCTTTAAATGATAAATTTGCATGTTAGGGTGTTAGATTGTTGAAATCCTAGTGTTTGTTAAGCTTAAACTAGCCTAGGGTGACCTAATGCTAGAAATCTAAGTGAGGAAAGAGACCTACCCGGTGATTTTCGATCTTAAGTACCAAAGATGATGAACTCTAGGTAGTAGTGAGCCTCATAAGCTGTTATTGGATTGAGCGTGCTAGGGTTGATGTTTAGGACTTGCCTTCCCGAGACTTACCCGGTAAGGAGAGGTTAGATTCTTAGATAGCAATCCGGTTTGTGTAGATTTCCCAACTCTAGCCTCCTAGAGACCTACCCGGTAATAGGATCTTAGTTGCGGGATTAGTGGATCATGAGACCTACCCGGTGATTGGTTCCATATGAGAAACACCCTTTCCCAACACACCATAGTCGATCCAAGGAATGATTAGGAGCTTGAGTCCAATGCCATAACTGGAATTCCCAACCCCTAGAATCCGTTTTTCTCTTTTTGATTACCTATCTTGTATTTGTGTTTGCTTATTTGTGTTGCTAGTTTAGTTTGTTTTTATACTCTTGCATGATTTGTGATCCTTAATTGATCACCACAAAACCAATCCAAAAACATTGAGATTTTCATTTCTTTATTCCTTTCTTTTCTTTTGCCTAGATCAACACTATCCTCAGTCACTATTTGATTCAATTTCACCTTAGTCTTTGTGTTCGACCTTGGAATACTATCCTTACTACAAAACGACTCATACACTGTGGGTTTGCTAGGAGTTAGGAAAAATATATCGAGTTATAAATTTAAGACTTTTGCGTGTTACAATCTTAGCGTAACAAAGTTTTTGTTACGCTAATCACCAAGGTTTCGGCTTTTGTACACCAATGCCATTGCCTCAAAAAAATAAGTGAAAGAAAAAGAAAGTGAAAAAGAAAAGAAAACAAAGAAAAAATGGAGAAAATATACACTTATGGGGAAGTTGATCAAAAATGAAATTGTGGAGTTAGTTCCTTTCCCGGATTAGCATCACATGACTTAAAAACTCCACCCTATTCACAACGTTTCTTGGCCTCTTCTTTCCTAAGTCCTTGTGACCAAATTGAATGTGTGTAAGACTTAGTGATCTAGGTTGGATATACTCATGATCATCTTGACTTCTTCATTTTCACCTTGCATGCATGCTTTTGAGTTAAGTATAATTGTCTTTCCGTGCCTTCATTCGTTTGATGCATGATTGCTTGTCCATTGCCATGAAACATGACTATGAAGGTGATCCAATGTTAGAAGCACAATTCCAAAAAGATTTTGTTATTTTTCTGCATGCATAAATCATGTCATCTCTTAGTCTATAGTTGGGACTTGCTCGGGGACGAGAAAACCTTAAGTATGGGGTATTTTTAATAACACGATTTATGACGTTAGTTTAGGCATCAATTTAGATAGTTTTTCCCGCTATTCATGCATAATTTGACATTCGTTCGTGACGATTTGCACTTAATTCATCTATGTTGTCGAGATAGACGTCTACACGGACTTTTGCATGTTTTGTAGGTATTTTGGGAGCTTTTGGAGCTTAATCGATACATTCGAGGATCCTTCCTTACGATGACACACTTCCGGGCTCATTGGGAAGCAAGTTAGGAGCAAAGGAGAACACATAGGACCATGTTGGTGCGTTTCTTGCACCAACTCATGGCCAAACGATCAAAAGAGGGCTGAAACACCAGAACCACGGTCCCTGCCACTTCCACGGCCGTGGAATGGACCGTGATTCCCTCTGGACAGCTGGGACAGCTGTCCCACGAGCTCTATAACCGACTCTTGCAAATGGTGAAGGCTATAAGTACTCTTGCAGGCTGATTCTAAAAGGGACCTCTCCACACACACACCCTCTCCCACACTCTCTCATTGCAAATCATTTGGATTGGAGCTACTCTTGGGGGAGAAGAAACACTCTTATTTTGGTGAAGAAGAAGAAAAACACAAGTTTCATAGCTTTCATAGTTTTTGAGTGGTTTTGAGTGAGATTTATTGAAGACATTTGCTAGGGTTGTAAGAAACGATTCGAACTTTCTTTTGAAGGGTTGTAAGTCCTTCTTGACTTTTATTCAGCTTGGTTTTCTTAACCTACTTGTTTCGTTTCTCTTTCATACTATTTTCTTGCTATGGAAACCACAAATGTATGCTTGTTGAGCTTGATTGTTATGATACGTGTTGTTGGCTAAATAGATGCGATTCTAGGGTAAGGGAATGATGGTTATGGCTTAGACTATGATATAATAGACTTAAATGTATCTTTGGATGATTTACTTGCTCGTACTTGAGTGCTGTTAGAAATCACGGTCTGTTCTAGCCAGACCACGGCCGTGGTTCTTAGGATCTGACCGTGATTTGCTTCTGTTGAGCTTTAAATGATAAATCTGCATGTTAGGATGTTAGATTGTTGAAATCCTAGTGTTTGTTAAGCTTAAACTAGTCTAGGGTGACCTAATGCTAGCAATCTAAGTGAGGAAAGAGACCTACCCGGTAATTTCCGATCTTGAGTACCAAAGATGATGAACTCTAGGTAGTAGTGAGCGTCATAAGCCGCTATTGATTGAGTGTGCTAGGGTTGATGTTTAGGACTTGCCTTCCCGAGACTTACGCGGTAAGGAGAGGTTAGATCCCTAGATAGCAATCCGGTTTGTGTAGATTTCCCAACCCTAGGCTCCTAGAGACCTACCCGGTAATAGGATCTTAGTTGCGGGATTAGTGGATCATGAGACCTACCCGGTGATTGGTTCCATATGAGAAACACCCTTTCCCAACACACCATATTCGATCCAAGGAATGATTAGGAGCTTGAGTCCAATGCCATAACTGGCATTCCCAACCCCTAGAATCCGCTTTTCTCTCTTTGATTACCTATCTCGTATTTGTGTTTGCTTATTTGTGTTGCTAGTTTAGTTTGTTTTTATACTCTTGCATGATTTGTGATCCTTGATTGATCACCACAAAACCAATCGAAAAACATTGAGATTTTCATTTCTTTATTCCTTTCTTTTCTTTTGCCTAGATCAACACTACCCTTAGTCACTATTTAATTCAATTTCACCTTAGTCTTTGTGTTTGACCTCAGAATACTATCCTTACTACAAAACGACCAATACACTATGGGTTTGCTAGGAGTTAGGAAAAATATATCGAGTTATAAATTTAAGACTTTTGCGTGTCACAATCTTAGCGTAACAATTTCCTTTCCCCTTCTTCTCTTCACCTCCATGACTATGGAGGAAGCTTTTGAAGAGAGTCTTTGTTTAATCCTTTGCATGTGCATGTTCTTAGCTCGATTAGGTCGTGGAGAGGTGTCTAAGATTAGTGGTTGGTGTTTGGAGAAGGCCCAGCCAGAGAAGGAAGCACTTGGAGTAAAGACACAGTCGAAGAAACAAATAAGACGAAGGTTCTACTACTCAACCGCGGGGGCGGATCACTATAGGCGCAAGGGAGGACCAGAGCCACCGCAGGGGCGGCGCCAAGGTGCAGGTCAGCGACTGGGTCTTCGCAGGGGCGTCAGCTTGACTCCGCGGCTGCATTTTCTTCACCAGTAAGCTTCTTCCTCCCTTTCTCTTCTTTCTTTCCTTAGCCTTATGGTTATATCTTGTTAGTAGCATGAATACCACCTAGTGGTTGTAAACTTAGGAGCCCTTATGGCTTGATGTAGTTGATGGCTTTGAGTTAGATGAGCATGTTGGACCTTCTAGGCTAGATTGTCTCTTCTAGGTTGTGGTGTACGACCATGGGAGGTAGGAGCTGTTGTGAGTTGCGTTCTTGTGCTGAGAGTGTGGCGAGTATCTTGGTGCCTAGGATGCATTCCTAGGTTGAGGGTTAGGTGATATTGCTTAGATCACTAGAGTGAAGTCTAAGACTTCTTGAGTGTGAGCTTGTGTTGATGTGTATATCATTTTACGTATTAGCATTGATGTGTGTTTGGTGGTTTGTGTGTTATTGTTTATGTTAAAAACAACTAAACCGGTAATAGGACCACCGACTTCATATTATTTTGGCCCCAGTGTATGATAACGGGCGGTGACATCATTTGCTTAGCTCTTGCGAGAGTCTAGGAGGTTCTCGGCGACTAGCCCGTGCGGGTAGACGGTCGGATGCATCAGTTCATTCCTTGCCGGTAAGTAGGGACCGAGGCGGGACCACGGTGGTCTCGTGTCACAAACCTAAGTTGAATTAGAACGGGATTCGACTTAATAGTAATAAAGATAATAAACCGAATTGGTGTGCTTTTAAGTATGTTGTGTGCTTATGATGATTTAGTTGTGTTTGTGCCTTTCCCATTGATTCTAATGCTTCGAATATGAGATAACGATTTTAAACCGTTTGTGTAGATGCCCTACAGGTTAGGGACGCCGCTGAGTGAGGTGGAGGAGTGGACAGGGACGTTTTTGGGTTATGATGTTGTGTTTCGGTTTTATGAATTATGTTGTACGGTTTTGAATTTCTTTATCGGAGTTTGTGTAGTTTTGAGTTCTCGGCTGAGTTTCCACCTTGTATCTTTACATTTTAGTTCTCGCATACATTATAAAACGATTTTATATTTGCCTATATTTGTGCCTTGTTGAAAAGGTCCGGTGAAATTGTTGTCAGGCTAAGGGTCGAGACCCATTGTGAGGTCTCAACCGTAGCATCTCGAGTCCCGCGGATTCGGGGTGTTACACTGTTAAAGTCTAAAACTGAAGTTCTTACAATATTTAAACAATTTGTTATAATGGTTCAAACACAATTTAATAAAAGTATTAAACGTGTTATAAGCGATAATGGATTAGAATTTGTTAAATTCAAAGGAATTATTCACGAAAAATCTTGTACTTATACTGCCCAACAAAATGGTAGAGTTGAACGACAACATCGGCATCTACTCAATATAGCACGTGCATTGTTATTTCGATCTCATTTACCTATTTGGTTTTGGGGACATGTAGTACTAACAACTTGCTATCTGATTAATCGTAATCCTTCCCAAATTCTTGATCATAAATCTCCTTTTGAAATGTTTTTTAAAAAGAAACCTAATTATCAACATTTAAGAATTTTTGGTTGTATCTTCTATGCGTCTATTTTACCTAAAAACTCGGATAAATTTGCGCATAGATCACGAAAATGTATTTTTATTGGATATCCCGTTAGTCAAAAAGGGTGGCGTCTTTATGATATCAAAAACAATATT
This sequence comes from Fagopyrum homotropicum, assembly GCA_033239125.1. Classification (NCBI taxonomy): domain Eukaryota; kingdom Viridiplantae; phylum Streptophyta; class Magnoliopsida; order Caryophyllales; family Polygonaceae; genus Fagopyrum; species Fagopyrum homotropicum. Next base: position 47,186,185 of record BSWB01000007.1, on the reverse strand, counting down.
ATTTTTATTTCACGGATGTGCGGTTTTATGAAACAAATTTTCCGTTTTTTGACCTCTAAATTATAATCCAAGTCAATTAAATCAAATTCCTAATCTACCTTTTCAAAACACAAATATTCGGACTTCTAGTCCTATTTTAACCGCAAATTCAGACTCTACTGATACTAATTCCATTATTTCCAAATCTCCTACAAAATCTACTTTTTTTTATCTTCTTTAATTTTTTGTGAAACAACTGATTATTCTCCTAATCTAAATTTGGATATAAATCCACAACCTTCAACTAATCTTCACATGGATGAACCGCCAACTTCTCCTTCGACATATGCGGAAACTGTACCTTCACAGTTACCTTCTACATAAGAAGATCAAGCTGATATTTTCTTGCTTTTAAATTCTAATTAAACGTCTGAAAATTCTACTTCAACACAATCTGAATCTTCTATACATGGTAGTACGACGAACACATTGGAATCAAATATTCCGACACAACTGTCACCTTCCTTGCGCAAAAGCAATCGATCTCCTATTCCTAATAGCAAACTACGAGATTATTTTCGTGGATCTCTTTTACCAAAACTAGCAGATCTTGATTCATTCTCTCAGTCAATCACAAGTAAAAAGTTTTATCCTCTTTCTAATCTCTTTCCAGTAACTAACGTCTCACCTTCATATATGGGATACGTCCAAGCCTCAACAAGTTTACAAGATCCTACCACATTCAAGAATGCAGTCGGTCTTCCTAAATGACGAAAAGCGATGCGTCTCGAGATTGAAGCTCTCTAACGTAACCATACATGGGTTATCTCGGATCTTCCATCAGGAAAGAAGGTCATAGGATGTTGATGGGTGTTCAAAACAAAGTTAAAGGCCGATGGAACCATAGAACGACATAAAGCGAGACTCAATGCTCTCGGAAGTCGTCAACAGTAAGTTATAGACTATACCAAAAATTTTCCCCAGTTGCTAAACTCGTTTCCGTTAAAATTTTCCTTGCAGTTGTCTCATTTCGTAAATGGGAGTACATCAAATGGATGTGAATAATGTCTTCCTACATGGGGAGTTAACTGAAGACGTATATATGTAAGTACCACCAGGATTTACAATTTTGGACTCAACAAACGTTTGCAAACTTCGTAAATCCTTCTACGGCCTCAAACAAATGCCAAGGAATTGGTTTCACAAGTTGAGTCCAGCCTTATTTTGTGATGGATTTGCTGAGTCTCGCTCAGATTACTCGCTTTTCACATTTCAACGTCCAGGATTTCAGGTTTATATACTCATATACGTGGATGATTTAATCATAACGGGTAATAATCCTTCTTATGTTATTCGTTTTAAAACAATATCTTCAACAATGTTTTTCTATGAAAGATTTGAGAAAATTCCGGTTTTTTTCTTGGCATAGAAGTGACTCAAACACCACAAGATATTGTTCTTGCACAAAGAAAGTACGTTTTGGATATTTTGGCCGAGACAGGAACACTGGGCTCGCGTCCGGCAAATTTCCTGATTGAACCAGGACACGCCTTGGCCAAGGTGAACTCGATTGACTTCGACAATCCGGACGTTACAGAAGGTTAGTTGGTCGATTAATTTATCTTACCATAACAAGACCGGATCTCACATACTCGATACATATTCTATCCCAATTCATGCATAAGCTTCTGGTTCAACACTGGAACGCAGCCATCCGGGTATTACGATATCTGAAGTTGAATCTTGGGCAAGGTTAATTGTTATCTAATTCCTCGCCTTTACAATTAAATGCTTACTGTGATTCTGATTATGCTTCATGCCCTCTAACACGACGTTCTATAACGGGTTTTATTGTCTTTCTTGACGAGTCTTTTATCTCTTGGAAGTCGAAAAAGCAAAATACGGTGTCAAAAATTTCGGCGTAAATTATTTAGATTTTCGGCGTATATAATTTTGGATCCGATTCACTCTTACTCCCATTTTTGTTATTTTCCTTTCTCTATCTCTCTCTCCTTCAGCTGATGAGATGCTCACTGACCACTGGTTTCCTTCACCACCGCCCACTCAAGCATGCAGCTCTACCCTATAACCCGACCCCTCGTTTTCTTTCATCACCTCCTCGTAACCAGCCTCGTTCACCTACCTCTCCACCTCCCACTCGGGGAACCTGAGGCCTTCACTCTCCTCCCTTTTTCCCTATGTGCAACTCTCTCCAATCTCTCAGCCCCCTCATCGATCCCTCTCCTAACTGCCTCCACCCTATTCTTCTTCTCTATTCCCTACAACTTTTCGAGCCACCGGGAAGGGGCACTATTTCTGCCTTCGAACCACCGCAGTCAATGAAGGGATCCCTCGCTGGAGACTCATGCCACCCTCGTTGGTACGACTCCAACCAGGCCCGAAGAGACCACCCTCCACCGGAACTCGCTGCCCAAACCTACTCCGCCCAAGTTCTGTCCTCACCACCACCTCTGTTTTTTTTCTTGTGCCCGGAAGCTACCTCGAGCTCGTCTCCTCTCCATTTGCAGCCGCCAAGGACCACCGGAACCGGGAGAACCAGAGCAGCTTTTCTTTTGCATCCTCCTCGAGCCCTCCTCTATCAAGCCCGTCGGAGCCGACAACCACCGGCAAGCCACCGTCGTCACCACCAGGGACCTGGACCCGCCTTCGCCTCACGACAGATCCGGTGTTGCCTTTGTCGCCGTTGGAAATCGACCCCACGCCGGAGGGGCTTCTACCCAAGCCGCCGTCCTTGTACATTGCCTTCCCTATCCGCCTAACCGTATATTGGGTTTTAATATGTTTATGTGTAATTACATTTTGGTACCCAAGTTTTGTATTTGCAGATTCGACCCCCCATTTTGGAAATTAACTTTTATGCCCCTGCAGAATTTATTTACATATTTTGGCCATATTTTAATTACCATTTGTGACCCAGTTTTTACAATTATCAGGTGTGCCCTTTGTTGAATTTATTTCGGATTTATGGACCGAAGATTTAATTGCGGATTATGACCCATGTTTATATAATTGTATAATTTTCTCCGGAAAATGTTTTAGCGGTTTTTTACCTTGGTTTTGAAACCGAGTTTCCATAGGTTTATATATGTTAAATCTTCCGTTCAAATTTAGCTTATGAGCTAAATTTGCTTAGCTTTGGTTTTAGGTCCGAAATCGCCCCGATAAAGGCCCAACGAACCCATACTCGACATCCGTAGATCGTCTTCCGCCTTTGACCTCATGTGAGTACCTTCTTTCTCGATCTAGTTATGTTTAGTGGCAAAATCATGTTAGGTTGGATCTAGCATAACTTATAGAGAATGCCAAGTAGTAGCTTGGAACCTTAGGTGAGTGTTTGAGGATGAATTGATGTTCTAAGACTTGGGTGTGTTGATCTTGAGTTAGTTATACGGCTGTGAGTGTTGGGGTTGATCTTGTAAGGCATGGAGGTTGTGTTTACATATCGGTTGAGGTTGTGAAGATTAAGACGAGAGTATCCTAGCTTGTGTAGTTGGTTTATGATCTTGCGAGATCGTTGGTTACACGGGGACATGGGCGAGAATCATAAGACTTCTCGTGTCACAATCTTAATGAATGGAATGACTTAAAAAAGAAGATAATAACCGGCTTGTGTGTTTGAGTATGATGTGTGGTTATGTTTGCTTGCTTGTGTATGTGCCTACACTATCTATCTAATGCCAAGAATGTGAGCTAACGTTTTATACCGCTTGTAGATGCCTTGCAGGTTAAGGATGTTGCCGAGTGATCCGGAGGAGTGAGCAGTCGGGGTTCCCAAACATCATAGGACGAGTTGGGATTTGAGTCCTTGTGTTGTTGTTATATTTGTATATTGTCGATGTTGTTGTAAGGACAGTTGGAGTCTTTTCTTTCTTTAAGTTTTCGGGTATCATAATATTGCATGAAATGTATTTCGGTTTTGGCGTTTATTTCTGCCTTGTTGCAAGATCCGGTCAAATTGTTGTCAGACTAAGGGTCGGGACCCATTGTGAGGTTTCCGCCTGTAGCATCCCGAATCCTGCGGATTCGGGGTGTTACAAGTATTGAGTCGTCGCATCTACCACGTGTAAAATTAAATGGATCAAGTCGTTTCTTATATCATTGGGAGTGTCCTATGATCAACCTGGTGGTGTGACATCCAAGCCACTATCCATATTGCCTCTAATCCGGTCTTCCACGAAAGGACTAACCATATCAAGATCGATTGCCATGTGGCCCACGACGAGGTTCAAAAGAAGACGATTCGTACTCGACATATTCGTACTCAACATATTCGTACTCAACACACCCGTACCAATAATGAACTTGCGGATATCTTCACAAAAGCTCTTGGATCTAATACTTTCAAATATATTTTAGGCAATTTGGGCATCTCCAAAATATCTGCTCCAACTTGAAAGGGAGTGTAAAAGGGAATAATATATCCCTACATATTTTGAGTTACCTAGTTGAAAGAATTTGGCCTACTAGGCTCTTTTTGGTTTTTGTTAAAGAAACTATACCCCATATTTTTTTACCACTTTCATTTAATGGTAGGTAAAACTAATTAACCCTTCTATTTAAAAAAAAAATTGTTTGTTATATGTTATTTAAGTGTAAGTTTTAATTTTTAAAAACTGAATTTGTTTTTTATTTTCTTTTATTAATTTTTTTTTCTTTTATTTATTTTTTTTTTAATTTTTTGGAATGAAGAATTTTTCGCATACCGGAATTTTCACCTACCGGAATTTCCAATACCGGAATTTCACATACCAAAATTTCACATACCGGAATTTCACATACAGGAATTTCACATACCGAAATTTTCATATATACCGGAATTTTCACATACCGGAATTTCCAATACCGGAAATTCACATACCGAAATTTCACATACCCGAATTTCACATACCGGAATTTCACATATCGGAGCTTCACATACCGGAAGTTCACATACCGGAAGTTATCATACCATACCGGAAGTTATCATATCATACCGGACGTTATCATATCATACCGGAAGTTATCATACAGGAAGTTATCATATCATATCGGAAGTTATCATACCGGAATTTATTTTTTTTTATTTTCTTTTATTTTTTTGTCCTTTTTATTTTCTTTATTTATTTATTTTTATTTTTTTGGGATGCGTACCGGAGTTTCACATACCGGAAGTTCACATACCGGAGCTTCCCATACCGAAAGTTCACATACCAGAAGTTATCATACCGGTAATTATCATATCATACCGGAAGTTATCATACCAGAAGTTATCATATCATACCGAAAGTTATCATATTATACTGGAAGTTATCACACCGGAAGTTATACCAAACAAACTGATTTTATGTCATTGTTTAGAATTAAGAATTACATGCCGGAGAATTACATACCGAAGAATTACATAGCAGAGAATTACATACCAGAAGTTATAAAAATGGTATGAGCAAAAACATAACATTCAGGTATCAACTCTGAAGCAACAAAAATGTCTCTAAAAAGGGTATAACCTTCTTCTTTGCCCAAAGACAATCAAGACCACTGTCAACATCACCCTGAGCGAGCAAAGGTTGTAAATTCACCAGTGTAAACATCATTAGCATCTGGTATGACATTCCGGTATAAAAAAATTTTGGTTTGAACTTCCGGTATGAAAAATTTTGTTATGAACATCCGGTATGAACTTCCGGTATGAACGGTATGAACTTCCGGTATAAAAAATTTCGGTATGAACTTCCGATATGAAAAACTTCGTTATGAACTTCCTGTATGAACTTTCGGTACGAACTTCCGGTATGAACGGTATGAACTTCCGGTTTGAACTTTCGGTATGAACTTCCGGTATAAAAAATTTCGGTATGAACTTCCGGTATAAAAAACTTCGTTATGAACTTTCGGTATGAACTTCTGGTATGAACGTTATGAACTTCCGGTATGAACTTCCGGTATGAACTTTCGGTATGAACTTTCGGTATGAACTTTCGGTATAAACTTTCAGTATGAACTTCCGGTATGAACATCCGGTTTAAAAAATTTCGGTATGAACTTCCAATATGAAAAACTTCGTTTTGAACTTCCGGTATGAACTTTCGGTATGAACTTCCGGTATAAAAAATGTATGAACTTCCGGTATGAAAATTTTCGTTATGAACTTCCGGTATGAACTTCCGGTATGAAAACTTCGTTATGAACTTGCGGTATGAACTTTCGACATGAACTTCCGGTATGAACTTTCGGTATGAACTTCCGGCATAAAAGTTTCGTTATGAACTTCCGGTATGAAAAATTTCATTATGAACTTCCGGTATGAACATTCGGTATGAACTTCAAGTATGAACTTCCGGTATAAAAAATTTCGGTATGAACTTCCGGTATGAAAAAGTTCGTTATTAACTTCCGGTATGAACTTTCGGTATGAACTTCTGGTATAAAAAATTTCGGTATGAACTTCCGGTAAAAAATTTCGGTATTAACTTCCGGTATGAACATTCGGTATGTGAAATGGCCGTTATGTAAATGTCCGGTATATAAAATGTCTAGTATGTATATGTCCGGTATGTAAAATGTTCAGTATGTAAATGACCGGTATGTAAATGTCTGGTGTATAAAATGTCCGGTATGTATATGTCTGGTATGTAAAATGTCCGGTATGTAAATGTCCGGTATGTAAATGTCCGGTATGTTAATGTCTGGTATGTAAATGTCCGGTATGAAAACAGAAAATAAAAAGGGAAATAAAATAAAATAAATAAAAAAATTCAGTAATTAAAATCAAAATTTACATAACAAACATCAAATATTCTTTCTTTTTTAATAGATTAGTTAATAAGTTTTACCTTACCATTAAATGAAAGTGGTAAAAAAAATCATGGGGTATATATTTATTAAATAGAAAACTAGAAAAGGCCTATTTAGTATACAATAAAATAAAAAAGCCTACTTACCTAATTAGCCCTACCTAGTTTAGTTTATCTCGGATTTTAGTCTCTCCTTTAGTCACGTTAGCGTTATGGCCATTTGTGTATATATTATTTACCTTGTTTATGAAATAAACGGATGGGTATTCCCGTAAATCAAGTACAAAGTTCTTACAAATATAAATATAAGATATTATAATAACAACTTATATCATATTTAGTAGGTGTATATTTGTAAATTCCGGTTATTAAAGAAAACAATTCATCCAACTTCCTAAAAAATTTGTGCCACATATAACTGATTGGTATGAGTAATACTCATTAAAATCAAACTACTCCTTTAATTTTGAATTTTGAATTAATATGACAGTTAAATTATAACACGTAATATTCTGAAATCAAAATAAGATCAATTATATCCATAAATAATATATATTAACTACAACATTAGATGAAATTAACGACATGAATGTAAAACCTAACGGTCAAATTAGTTAAGTAAGCCTTTTTGAGATTTTTCTCTAATAACTAGGCTCATGATATAAATATGTTTAGTAAATGTAACCATAATCAAACCCTTTACCTACCAACTTCAGTTTAATGAAAGTGGTAAAAATTGAAAGGGTACACAAACCTAATAAAAATAGAAAATGGCCTATTTGACCAAATTCTTTTAAACGGCCAAATTAACTAAGTAAGTCTTGTTGAGATTTATCTCTAGTAACTAGGCACATGGCATAAATATGTTTAATAAATATACCCCTAAGCAAACCCCTTTTAATGGAAGTGGTAAAAAATTGAAGGGGTACACAAACCTAATGGAAATAGAAAATGAAAATAAGAGTGTTCAATTTTTTCAAAAAATATTTGATAAGAATATCTTATAAATCTAGTGAAATTTGTGATAAGATTAAAAATGAAAATAATATATTTATTGTCTATATTAATAATTTTTATTTATTTTGTTATTAGTACAATTATAAATGAAGATGCGCAAGAAAATGACACGTGACGCGAAGTTCATAAGAAAATGACATGTGACGTGAATATCTTATGCTTTAATAATTATCTAAAAAACAATTTGGTTTACTAGGCTTTTTTTAGTTTTGTGTTTAGTAAATGTACCCCTTGAGATAAGAGTGCGTAGAGTTTGAAAATAAATACAAAAGGTTGGGGTACATTTACTTAATTGAAAAATTAAAAAGACTAGTTACTACTCTAGTTTTTCAAAAAAGCCTAGTTACCAAAATTGCCCATTATCTAATATCAACATAATTTCACATTAAAGTTCACACCAAATGGGTAACCATTTTTTTTAATAAAATCAAAATATATTATTTTAACGTGTGTGTTTTTTAAAAGTATGTTTAGTGCAATATATATGGAAAAAAAAATATGTTTGGTAAGCAGATATATTTAAGTTTTATTATAGGATAGTTATTTTAATAAAAATATGACATATATGTATATATATAATTTTTATCGAAAAATCAAAATTATGAGAAAATGACGTGTGGTAGAATATATTTGAGGAAGCGACACGTGGAAAAAATGTTTTCGCTTTAATAGTAGTATATAGATATAGATTAGTGAAATATGCTAGTGTATTTTCAAGATTATGTAAATACGTTAATTGTAATATCTGAAAATTTTATTTTCGTTTGGTTCCGAGTCGAACCGGATTTCTGAGAAGTTTAAATTTTCTTATGTGATGCTTATCATCATAAAACAAAACTTTTCTTATTTTATGTGGATTTTTTCACACAAATATATCTTCCATCCTTAGACTTATTCTAGCAAGACTAGTATTAGATGACCCATTTGACAAGTGTTTGACAAGAACATGACAAGCCCATGACAAGTCATCACAAGCCCATGCTAACTATATATCCACCTTGCTTCTTTTACTTTTTTATTTATTTTTTTATACATGACAGCTGACTCATACACATTTACGTGACCCTAGACTCCCCAACAACTCCTCTTCAGTCGTTCCACGACTCTAGCACGCTCCTTCCTCTTTATTCAGCAGTCCGGACAAGCGTCAGCCCTCTTCTCTTCTGCACACCACATCCGGCAGTCTCCTCCTCATGTTTGCTAGCCACTGCAGACATCCACGCTCTCCTTCCCCTGTCACGTAGCAGTATCCGCCTCCCTGTCACGTAGCAGCAACCCGCCTCCTTGTCCTTTTGCACATTGCATTCTACAACAGACCTAGACAGATGGCGGACCTCCTTCAACATCCTCAGCGGGAACGAGCAACCTCAGGAGCAGCCCGGACAGCCTCGCCTCGTGCACACCGACACCTCTCCTTGATGTAGCGTCTTCTCCAGGCAACATACAACACTTCGAGGATCCTTCAAATTGATGTGATCCCTTCAATAATCCTCAGACCGAAGATATGGTGCAGCTTATGTCTCACCTTGTTTGGGACGAGTATGGGTAACCGACTAAGTAAGAGTAAGGTTGGGTTGGCCAAGGCCTAGAATGTAGAAGTTGGATGTGTACCAAATCTGCTGCTCGGCAGCCAAGCAGTCCCTAGACCAAGAGCAGGAGTCAGGCAAGTTGCAACCCCCAATGATCGAGCCCTAGAATCGAGTAAGACCCATACATCATTTCGTAACCTTTCCCTCCATAAATATGTACTAATAGATGCTACAAATCTGACGTAAACTCACACAGATCGAGGAGGAAGAAGCAGTGTAAATCTATTACTTTTTTGTATGTGCAAAACTGTGTCGAGCACTCAACTTCAGGGCCAGATTTAGGTGTGCAAAACTCCTTTTTGGCTAAAATGTTTACATGATATAGTCGGCATATTGTAGTAGAACATATTTTAAAATTTGAGAAGAATCCAGCGAGTGATTTAGGAGTTACGATTTTTCAAAGTTGGATCCGTAAGCAGTTTTTCAGTGTTGGAGAAAACGTGTGTTGAAGCAGTTTTTGGATCTAGATATAAATGTGTTAAATCTATCTGATGGACATGAAATTTTGATAAAGTATAGAGTGAGATGCATATTGTGATGTATTAAAAGTTGTGGTCGATCCAGCGATCGGATCTAAACTTATAAGGTTCCAAAGTAGGCTAGTTGTACAGTTTGATAAAATTGCAAATATTTGGCTATGTATGGGAGAATTTGTGGGGGGAGTCAACTTGGGATTTTTGTGTAGGGTTAGTTATTGATCCTTTTCAAAAATTTGTTTCTTCAACTAAGTAAAGTACATTGCATAGAAGGGTCATATATTTTATTTGAGATTTTTGGATTTTTGTATGAGTATCTTCAGAGAGGTTGAAGTAGGATCCTAGATAGTTTTTCATGAAAGTTAAAAATTGGAAAAATCTTCCAATTTAGCTAAATCTTTCTTGTGAGTTTTGGTTTATGGTTTTGGGACCCATATGATAGTTGGAAGTATTCTAGGAATATTTCTAGGGTTTTGACGCACATAGATAAAATATGCATTTACCCTTATGAGGGTATTTTGGTAATTTCTCTGATGATAGATTTGAGCATCTTAGAAGTTGGAAGATAGGGGGATACCTTATTGATCCACTTGCCTTTTATAACAGACGGTTGAGTTCTTACAGTTGTGGATCGAGTTGAGATAACGGGTATTGCGATTTGATTAAGGTAAGTCATTTGGGCTTACTTAGTTGGCTTCTCGATGTTAATTGAATGATGATGATGGTGTGTGTGTTGTGTGTTTAATAACTATAGCATGCGTAGGACAACCTTTTATACGTTTATGACTCAAGTGTATGTATAAAGGACGGTGACATCATTGCCTAGCTCTGACACGAGACTAGGAAGTTCTCTATGCCTAGACGAGGCAGGTATACAATGAGGTGCATCGGATCCACTCTTGATGGTTACACGGGGGCGGAAGCGAGGTTTGAGAATCCCTCGTGTCACAAAATAAGTTGCATTAGTAAGTGTATAACTTAAATAAAGATAATAAATAAAATTCTATGAAAGAATGATGAGTGTTTTACTTCTATTATTATATGTGTGTTATTATTATTCTACTAATATTTGGATAGTTAACTAACCGTTTATCCGTGTTGTTAGATTATTTGTAGGTATAGACAGTTGTAGAAAGATCCGGGGCGGATGGTCATTCGAATCCACACACTCATTAGATGAGGACGGGGGAGTCTTCCTATTGCATGCACGACGTTAATTAATTAATTAATTTATTTATTTATTGTAAGGATGTCACATGTAATACATTCATTCAAATATAATTTAATGTTTTTCAAAATATTTATTCACATTTGTTCCTTGTTGTATGATACTAAGTAAAGTTATTGTTAAACCAAGGTCGTAGCCCATTGTGAGGTCCTAACCAGTATGTCCCTGAGTTTTGAGAACTTGAGGTGATACATTAATACCCTTAAGATGTTTAAAAGATTAGAGAAAACAATGAATTTTGGAGTTTGGAGTTTCAAACTCTGATTGGTTGTTAAATAAATTCCTTACACCCACCCTTTTAGAAAGTTGATAAGTTGTATCTTGTGATTTTTGTCTTCTTCATAAACAAGTTGTACTTTAAAAAAAATTTCCCCTTCTTTTCATAAATTGGTGCTTTGTGTAATTGTCTTTCGTGTAATCAAAATTATTTGTGTGATCAAAGTTGTTGGGTTTTTTTCCATTTCATGTAAGAGAATTTGTCGTTTCGTGTATGATGCAAGAGGATTTCCAGAGCTAGGACCTACACATCATGAGAGCAAGAAGAATCCAAGAGCAAGGGAAGGCATGATCACGTGAGACTCAAGAAAGGAGAAGGAATTTGTCTTTTTTTCCATTGTTGCTTATCTTCCTCTTCCAGAGCTAGTATTTGTAGTTTTACATTATAAAAAAAATTTTCAATTATTTTCTTACTATATAATTATATAAAATTAAACCCTATATTTTCTTTGAATTTCTAATATATTTCGATCCTTATTATTGATTCATTATAAAAAAATTTATATTAGATCTTTCTTTGTTATAGTGTTGTACTTCATATCATGTACATTTTATGTTATTTTTTATTTGGATTTAAGTGTGTTCTTGATTTTCAGTAAATATTTTTTTTACAATTTATAAATAAAGTGTAGAACACCCAAAATCTAACCCGATCCATCCGCTTCATCCGAGGAATGTGGGTGGATTGGATGCGGGTGAGACCTATAACTGATGGTGGGTCGGGTGGGGTGGACAATTTTGGGTGATGGATCGGGTGGCGGTCAAGGTCATCCACCCGCCACCCGATCCATTGCCATCCTTAATGATCATGCATGGAAAGCAAGACAAGCATGTACACGTGAGGACGTCCATGCATGGGAGACGGGACGAGCATGCACACGTGAGGACACCCATGCATCTATGGGCCACGAATGTGGCAAAAACCGGACATGCATTTTACTCTTAGGCCATAAAGACATCTTTTAATTATGAGTTAATTGCGGGTTTTTTATTGTTATTTTCCAGCCTATGTTATTTTTATCATTTTGCAAATAATTTAAGTCCTCTAATAGTGAAGCTGAAAGATAGATTGAGAGAAAAACCGGATGAACATACCATGTATGATTGCATAGGAACAATAGGTATTGCCGATAATTTGTTACAAACTCTTTCATTTTTTGGTTCCACATTTGTCTGGCACAAGTCAATTATGATTGCATAAGAAAGTGTTTTACACCGAGTAGTAGATGACTTATGCGACCTAGATGACGGAGAACTTATCAGGCATTTTACATAAGGGTGTGAATTTGTTACCTTCACCACAACTGATATTGAAGAATTCCGGAGCCAAGGCAAGTCACTGAGGTTTGGACAGGATTATTACACGATGATGGCCAACGCGCATCTCACTTATGCGACCTAGATGACGGAGAACCTATCAGGCAACAAAAGCATGTAGTTATATGGTTGTTCTGTTCACACGCTAATATTCCACAAAACAATACCAATGCCAAGTTCCTTACAACTTAGAAGAATCTTACTCCACGTAGAGATCTTATTCTGTTATAGAGGCAATCTTTTACTATTACTGAATTGATATGTTTAACAAAGTCAGTTATCGGTTCTCCCTCTTGTGGATGTTTACAGAAATAGACGACACACAACAAACAAAAGTCCACGAGATTCAAGTATCAACCAAGTAAGCCATGAATGATCTGGTACAGTTAGGGAAGCACTATGTACCACAATTCTTAAAGCATAAAGAGTACAACTTACCGTCAATATTGCTTTCCCTGTGTTGTCAAGTTTAAGTGTTGGTCCTTTCATGTCAATCTCAAGGAAAAAATGTTTGCCTTTAATGCCTTCTGTCATTGCAATATCACGTCGTTCCTGCATCAATTCATCAGTAATCTTATTTAGAGTGCATATTCCTAATTAGATTGCTATCATTAGAACAAGACAACTTTAGTACACCAATTTAAGAAACCCAATACTTTACAAGATGTTCTCGATGTCAATGAACAATATGATATTGCAACCTAGACGATTACAATGACAGAGACAATAGCTCTTTTCCACTTGCTAACATAGACAGATGTCAGAGACAATACCTTTTGGTATCAACAAGTAGGTACAGGACTTAGTTATACTCACCAGAGCTTTCTCCAGCATGCCCTCCGGCAGCTTCATAAATGTAAAAATTGCAATCAGTAACCTAGATGCTGAAAAAGTAAGAACAAGTATTTTTTAAAGCATAACACTTATGGACCTTCTTTCTAGGAGCTGAAACAAGTTGAGCAGTTGCTTCAGCATATGTGGCCATGTCACTGATTGCTGCATTAACTTTCTCCAGGGTTAGCCTTCCTCTCATGTAACTGTAATCCAGAAAAACCAACAGATTGTGATCGACAGGGTCACACCATGAAAGCATAAATCAAATACAAACAAATATGATCCAATGAAATGATGTGCTTACGATGATAAAGAATCCAACTCCTCCGAGGAAATGTACCACATCGGTGGTGATCCTCGGCCCTTTTTCTCCTGTTAACAAAAATGTCAATCGCTTGATGTATTAAGCACACACATGCTAGAAGTTGTGTACATCCTTCCATGGGAATATAATTGCAAATACTTTTTAGATCTGATTTAACCTAATATTTAGATTTCAGCATTGCCAAAAGTGAAACCCACAAAGCCTAAAACGGCAATTAAAGACTGCAATGAGAAGATGACTGATCTTGCCTTAATCAATGTGGGAGGCTCGGGTTCCTCAACCTTAACAAACTGTGTACTAAGATCATCTTGTATGGTCTCTATTGTTAAACTTCAACAAAAGGAAATACACATTAATAAAAGCATAAACTAAGCAATGAGGAAGACAAAAACTTGGATAAAAGCATTGTACAGAAGATGCAAAAGTTGTCATCAAACTTGAGCTCCATAGCAAGATTAAACAATCTAGAGGTAACATATAACATTACCAAACACCATTTCCCCTAGTTAAGTTAATGTTAATGGATAACAGTACTAGAAACTAGAAAAAGACCCCATAAACATACCAGGTATTAGGTGGGTCAGAGTGTGACGATGCCATCTTTTCTGGAAAGTGACAACGAACTTGGAGAGCCATCTCCTGCAACTTCTTCTGCTGCTTGAGGGATGAATCTATGATACTCTGCAAGTAATATTAGACAATTCAAGTGATCCAGAAGCTAGAGCAAGTTTAGAGACATGAGTCAAATGAAAAATTCTAGGATCCCAATTTTGAAGCCTTGTATTCTTCATGTCTTCTGCTTCACTAATAGCTAAAGCTTCGATTGGAGTTACAAACCACTAGATTCCGTACCAATTCTTTCCATTTTACCATTAGGTCAAAGGGGGGAGCCGTGACATATTTCAGCTTTACTGATTCCAGTCGTCAAAAACCCTAAAAGTACTCTGACTGGCTTACTGAAGGTGAACGACCAAAACTGAGCGATCTGACGCCCGAACAAACGGCGCTACTTCAACAACCTTAATTAAATCAATAGAGGAAGTATGTGTATGAGAGCGAGAGAGAAATTGTTTACTTTAGCTTTCGGAATTGCGAGAATTTCCTCTCGCAAGCGATTTTTGATGGAGTGAACCTGAAGCTCCATAGCGGTGACTGTGGCATCGACGGAGGAGAGATCGGTAATGACGCTGACGGGGGACACTGATTAAAAATCCCAATTTTTCATGAGAAACAAGAGATAATTTGGTGAAAAACAATATCGAAAAAGGCACAACGAATAGCCAAATTTGAAAATGAAAATGAGAGAATAGTATGGTTTTACTGCTTCGGGCGATGACAAGTTCCTGAAGGTCAGCTATGCGGGCATTGAAACCAGAGATAAGAGATTCGAGCGATGAACCTGGCGTCTGCCCTCCTTCCATGGAGTTCTTTTTTCTTCTTCTCTGAAAGAAGAGAAGAGGGTTTATTTCATTAGGCGCCTTGGCGGGATTTCTTCTACCACTTTGTAGTTTGAACCTTTCTTTGGGATATTTTGGGACATATCCCCTTTAGTTTTATGAGATTTACAAATTTGCCTAAACATCTCTATCTTATAATTTAACCCCGAAAAAGTGGAAAACCGGAAAGGTATTATGGATTCGTTCGGTTGATCGGAAATTTTGTGTGTGGACGAAGTTGAAGATGAAAAATGAAGATGAAGTTGAAGGGAGTCAAATAAAATTAGTTGGTTGTCTTTTTGGTAGAAAGAGAATTAATAGGAATAAATAGAGATAAAATTACGAAAATGAGTATAAAATAATAATTTTTACTAAAAACTATGTACCCAGCATAATGAGATTGCACACTAATATGAATATCTTGAAATTGAAATTTGTTCGCCATAATTTCATCATAGTAAAACATAAGCAACAAGAAAAGACCAAACAAGATAATAATAATAATAATAATCTTTGAATATAAGGTAGTTAGCCAAAAGACATACAATGACAACAACTTTAGTAGAATAGAGCAAATAACTTCGTCCAGACGAGTCACTGGTGTAGA
The DNA here is from genome assembly GCA_033239125.1 of Fagopyrum homotropicum. Classification (NCBI taxonomy): domain Eukaryota; kingdom Viridiplantae; phylum Streptophyta; class Magnoliopsida; order Caryophyllales; family Polygonaceae; genus Fagopyrum; species Fagopyrum homotropicum. The sequence continues at coordinate 47,170,307 of BSWB01000007.1, read as the reverse complement.
GTGAATTAGCTATTCCTCCATGATAATCATCTTTTAATGGAAGTTACTTAATTTTCAACCTCTTTATTCCCTTCATTTTCTTTCAATGTAGATAGCGAACACTAGAACAAGGGATGAAGAATTAAGGGACTCAACATCAACGGTATACTAACTAGGTCTTTTACAAGGGAACTATTCGCATCGCATAAAACCCTAATGACGGTTGTTAGGGCGACTCCCCCTGTCGCCCCCCTCCCCCTCCGGTGATCCCGATCCTCATTGCACTCCGATTATCCTTGATCCCCCTGCTCTCCCGCACGACCAGAATCATGTTGGGGCTGATTCCTCACAACATGAGACAATGCAGAATCAAGCGCCGGCACAGAAGGCCCCAAATTGGAGTACAATGCTCTTTGAAGACTCTGCTTGGAAACAACTGCCTTTACTCCCCGATAATTTAATTGATACGGGGAAAGTTATCATTAATTACCCGAAGGGCAACAATTCAACTCTAGTCATTACTATCGCTCCTGAAGTAGTAAGCGTGTTGAATGCCCCGTGGCGAAACTCGATAGTTTTTAAACTCCTAGGACGCATGATTTCAATACTCGGCTTTCAACATGAGCGTGAAACGGTTATGGAAGACAAGAGGAAGATGGACGGTCCTCGATCTACCTAATGATTTCTTCTTAATTAGGTTTGAGAAGGAATCGGACATGCTCGACGTACTTACACATGGCCCCTGGAAAATCTTCGGTCACTAGCTCATGATGCAACAATGGGATGAAAGTTTTGACCCTACGACATCAGTGATCAAATCAACCGGAGTTTGGGTCCGTATCATAGGTTTACCTTTCGCTATGTACAACTCAAGCATCCTCAAAGCGATTGCATCTGCCATAGGTAACCCCTTGAAAATCGTTGTTAACACTCTTGGCATCTCACGTGGGAAGTTTGCTTGGGTTTGCATTAACGTCGACCTCACCAGGCCACTAAAGGGATATCTGATTGTGAATGGAAAGAGACTTTTGTTGGAGTATGAGAATTTGTACACTATCTACTTTGCGTGTGGATGTTATGGGAACATTATGGAGAACTGTATGTATGTAGATGTTACGCATGGAAACAAGAAGGATAAGGAACCTGTCACTGTAGTTCAAGAGAAGGCAGTTGAGACAGTAAAGGCTATTGAGCCTACTCAAACGGATGTGGAGCGAGATAGTTCTGGTGAGCATGAACACGGTCCTTGGATGGTGGTCCAGCGTAGGAAACCATGGGAAAAGGGGAGAGTCACCCAGGCACCTGATGTAGCCCCCGATGACAAAGAAGGCAACAACAATAACACAACCCATGTTGCACCACGCCAGGGAGACTCAGGGGGAACCTCCACAGCCCCGCAAGAGAGTTCGAACGTACGTCAAGAACCATGATAGTACACCCAGTGGTAGGAACATGGGGAAGGCGGTTGTACCCGTGCGTGAAACGAGGAGTACCATAAACCCTAATGTCCCCCAAGTGGATAAGAATACCTCACCAATCAGGATCCTTAATAAAGCAGTCTCACAGGATGTGGAGTTTGTATCGGGTTTGACCCCAGCCCCTACAAAAGAGAATGACAAGATGGAGGTGTGCTAGAGTCCCAAGTATCCTTAGTACCGGACTCACATGCATAAGAGAGGAGGTAGTGTGTTCTCAAAATCAAAGTTTTAATGATAGGGATTCTATGGAATTGCTTCGGAATGGTGAAGAGTAGTTTCCGAAGATCTTTCTATTACATGATTAGAAAACACAAACCCGGCTTTGTGGCCCTTTTTAAAACCCATTGTTCAGGCACGGTAGCAGACTCCATTTGTGACAAGTTAGGCTTCAATATGATTGACAGGGTGGAAGCGGAGGGCCAAAGAGGGGGTATCTGGTTACTTTGGGACTCCAATTGTCTTCAGTTTAAAGTGATCAAGAAGGACCATCAGTTTATTCAAGTCAGGGTGGCCCATGATGAAGGGGATTTCTATCTCATTGTTGCTTATGTTGCTCCCGATCCTAGTAGACGAGGGGAGATCTGGCGTGAACTTTCAAACATTATCCAAGAAGCTCCTTTGCCACTTTTACTTCGGGGAGATCTTAATGTGATAAAGTGCTTGGAAGAGAGCCAAGAGGGTGCCAAACGCTTGTCACGCCAATCGATGGAGTTTGGAAGTTGGCTTAACGAAAATAACCTCATCGATATGGGGTATGTAGGGTCTCCATTCACGTGGGTGCGAGGTTTCTCGACCACAACCAGGGTATCCAAACGACTAGACAGAGTCCTTGTTACTCTTGAGGGACGCTTGAGATGGCCACAGGCTACGGTACGTCACCTGCCCCGACTATCTTCTGACCACAATCCCTTGTTGTTATCCCTCACTAGTGAGAACTTGGGTAATCCTAGAAGACGTCCCTTCCAGTTTCTTGCTGCTTGGCTTAACCATCCGGAATTCACGCATCTGATTGAGTCAGCTTGGGAGAAGCTAGTGGGTCTACGGGAGGCTCTTGATTTTCTACAGAAAGTCCTACGCCGATGGAACAAGGATACTTTTGGTGATATTCATCAGAGGAAAGAGTCCCTTATTAAGCTACTAGAGAGTATCAGAGCTCAACTGGTGAATATTATTAATACATATCTTCTTAGAAAGGAGCAGGAAACTGAGAAGGAGGTTAAAAAGGTGCTCGAGCAAGAAGAATTACTGTGGTGCCAAAAATCGCGACAATAGTGGATTGTGTGTGGGGATAATAACACTATGTTTTCCACCTGTCGACTATTGTGAAAAGGCAAAGCAATAAGGTGTTGGCAGTCAGACAGGACGATGGTGAATGGTTACTGGATCAGAAGGGTTTAGAGGAGATGGCAGTTACATTCTACAAAGAGTTGTACGGCCCTTTGAATCTTCAGCAATTGAGCACACTACCTAGAGGGGGCTTTCCCTCATTGTCTAGCATCCAGATTGAAGCCCTGAAGTGTCCTTGCAAGACACTAGAAGTTAGAAATGCTCTATCTAGTATGGGTGTGCTGAAGGCCCCAGGCCCCGACGGATATCAACCCATCTTCTATCAAACACTTTGGGGTATGGTGGGAGATTCTTTGGTTAGTTTCGTAAAGAACTTTCTCAGCATATGCGTCCTTCCCCCTTTGACGAACGAAACCCTCCTGATCCTCATTAGAAAGGTCGCGAAACTAGAGACGATCCAACAGTTCCGACCTATCAGTTTATGTAACGTTAGTTACAAGGTGATTACTAAGATTCTCGCGAACCGCATTAAATCACTCATAAACTCCCTTGTAAGCCCACTCCAAGGCAGTTTTATCCCAGGAAGACTGATATTTGACAATGTGATTCTAGCACAAGAGGTGATCCACTCTTTTAGCAAAAAGAGAGGGAAGAGAGAGTGGATGGTCATGAAGCTTGACGTGGAGAAGGCATATGATAATCTCCGATGGGAATTTGTGATTGATACCCTAGAAGATATGAACATACCAAAGGAATGGGTGGAGTGGGTGAGGATTTGTATTTCATCTAGCTCTATGAGGGTATTTTTGAATGGCGAATGTACGGAAAGCTTCAAAATAACGAGGGGCATTCGGCAAGGTGATCCACTCTCCCCTTACTTGTTTTTGCTATGCCTTGAGAGGCTTGGCCATTTGATAGAGAAAGCCATTGGAGAGGGACAATGAAAGCCAATTAAAATTTCACGTGGTGGACTACCCTTATCACACGTATTCTTTGCCGATGATATTCTCTTATTCGCGGAAGCCTTGACCTGTAATATTCGAAAATTTTATTTCCGTTTAATTCCGGGTGAAACCGGATTTCGATCCGCTAACCTTTCCTCATTCTAGATAGTGTTGCACATCATCAAAATTCTATCATTTTATGTCCTTAATTCACATAAAATGATAAAATACATATCAAACCCTAGTTTATATCATGACATGTCCTTGACAAAGTCATGAAGTCCTTTTTACGAGACCAAGACGAGTCTATGACAACATTTGACGAGATCAAGACGAGACCATGACAAGCTTGTGACAAGGCCATGACAAGCATTGACAAACTCTCAGCCCATTCCTTCTCTTGGCCTATGTTATTCATCCCATACAAATACTCAGCCTACCTCCTCCTCCTTCCTTGCTTGTGATCATTTCCGGACTGCTTGTACACGCCAGCCAAAAGGCCCATCGAAGCGCCGACCCATCGAGCAGAAGGCTTGCTTCCCCACGATGCGTGCTGAGCTGGATCAAGGAGAGATCTTCAACGCAACAGCTCCCGCAAATCACACAACAGAGGTACGTTTTCCCTTTCCAGCCTTAACGTCTGTCGGATCTGCTGCTCTTTCCTTCCCCAGCCGTTACACTTGCCCTCTCTCCTTCTCGGCTGCATTCATCGGCCTTCAACTCATCAGACAGCCACTACTCGCTACCATCAAACAACCCACTGCTCACCGGTTTTATCGTAGCAGGTGGATCCTTCTACACACGTTACAGATCGGCCTGGGAGTGTTGAGTTGCTGCACACATCCTTCTGCCTAGGTGAGTCTCGAGTACTTTTTCCCTTAACCTTTCCCTTGCTTTCTTTGCTCCTGATCGACCACACGATTGCATACTGATTGTGACCCCTAGACCATCATCCCAGGTAGACAGGTCTCCTCACGCCTTGTTGTGTCGACGCTCATTGGGACCCTTCTGTCGCCTCAGATCCGCACCCACATTGCAACGTGCCTAGATCCCTCCAGACAGATCCGTCCTCACTAGTAGCCTTTGTTGATAACACATATCTAGGAGTCTTCTTGCACCATTGCTAGGTAAGTTACCCATCTTTTGCACTTGCTATCATGTTACGTACTAGAGAGGGTAGTAGTTAGTTTAGGTCCTGTGACTGTATAGATGATGGACTAGGATGTGTAGCACTTGTTGTTGTCTATGAGTGTTGAATCAAGAGGTGTGCAGGTAGAGTTTAGTTCTGAGTCATGCTGCCAGGAATGACCGAACCCAAGGACCTGTTGTAAGCTCTTCTGATTCCAAGTTTGAAGATTGGAAACTGTCAACTTTGAAGATAAATTTTAGGACGTTAGAATGAAGATCCACCGTTAAAATTTTGATAGATCGTAGATAGATATATGTAGTTTACAATGTTAAAAAAAATTGAGAATGAATTAACGGCGGATTAGAAATTATAAGGTCCCAAAGTGGAGTAGTTGGGCTGTTTTTCCAGCAGAGAAAATATTGGCCAAGTATAAAATTTCTGGATTTTATATCCAACTTTGGAGACTTGTGTAAGAGTTATGGTTGGGTAGTTTTTGGAAAATCTTTACTCCTATGAGTAGATGACATATCATAGATGACCTAGAGATTTATTTCGGAATTTTTATCTATTTATTCAAGCCTCGTATCTTAAGCCAAAGTCTGACCTTAGCGACTTTTTGTGAAAATCAAGAATTTTGTGTAACTCTTATAAATCTTTAGCGAACTATCTCTTGAGAGCTAGATTATGGAAATAGGTTCCAAAGGAGAGTTTGAAACTAAGTTATAGAATATTCTGGAGTTTTCGGGACCAGGGGTAAAATAGTCATTTTACCCTAAGAGGGAATTTTAGTAATTAAGCTCTCTTATTATGAGATTTTATATCTTAGAAATTATATATTTCTAAGAAGATGGGATACATTATTGATTCCCTTGCCTCCTATGACAGACGGTTGAGTTTCTACGGTAGCAGACCGAGTTGAGATTAAGAGATTTGAGATTTGATTCAGGTAAGTCCTTGCGACTTACTTAGCTGGTTTCTAGATGTTAGTTGAATGATGGTAGTGGTGTGTGTTGATTGTTTAATAATTATAACATGCCTAGGACGACCTTTATTATTTTATGTTCCAAGTGTATGTATAACGGGTGGTGACATCACTGCGCAACTCTGACAGGAGACTGAGAGGTTCTCTATACCCAGACCATACATGTACAAGGTGAGATGCATCAGATCCATTCCTGATGGTTACACAGGGGCGGAGGCGAGGTTTGGGGATCCCTCGTGTCACAAAATAAGTATCATTAGTAAGAGTGAATGACCTAAGTAAAGATAATTAATGGATTCTTTGAAAGCATGATATGTGTTTAGTTTTGCAATTGTGTGTGTGTGTGCTATTTTCATTTATCTAACGTTTAGATAACTAGCTCACAGTTGATTTGTTTTGTTGTTTAGACTTACCACAAGTTAGAGCAGCAGTTGAGTGATCCGGAAGTAGTGGTCAGCCGGGTCTCCATACTCCCTAGAGTGGGGTTTGGGTTTTTGCATATAGGTTTCCATTATCGTATGAGGACAGATATACTTTTATTTTCTTAAGTATTGTTGGTTGTTAGATGTTGGTCTTGCATTCATATCTTTTAAAACCTCTCTTTATAAATTTCGGTTTCTTTATTTGTGTCTTGTTGTAAGATCCTAGTAAAATTGTTGTCAAACTAAGGTCGGGACCCATTGTGAGGTCCTAACCAGTAGCTTCCCGAGTTCTGAGAATTCGGGGTGTTACACGACCAACCAACTAAGGGTAGTTCGGAGGATCTTGGAGGATTTTTGTAATGCATCTGGCCAGAAGGTAAGCCTCTCTAAATCCCGAATTTTCGTGTCTCAAAATGTGAGGGGAGATCTATAGCATAGGCTTAGCGACATATGCGGAGTACCCTTCACAAGAAACCTAGGTTTATACTTAGGCATACCGCTTCTTCATGGGGCGGTCTCCAAGGAGACTTTCAATCCACTTATTGAGAGAATCTCGGCTCGCTTAGCGGGATGGAAGGTGAAGACGCTCAGCTTGGCAGGAAGAACCACCCTTGTGAAGTCGGTTTTATCGGCCATCCCCCTGCACTACATGAGCGTTATTAAGTTGTCTAGTAATGTAACGAACAAGATTGACAAGCTATGTCGAGGCTTTATCCGGGGAGACTTTGAGGGGAGTAGGAAGATGCATCGGCTCAAGCGAGACTATATATGCCAACCCCGAGACCAAGGAGGGTTGGGGCTACGGAAGTCGAATGAAGTAAATACAGCTATGCTTAGCAAACTGGGTTGGAGACTCTTTACGTTAAAGGACCAAGTTTGGGCTAGAGTTGTTCTCAAGAAATACGCCAACTCTACTCAAGATTGGCCCCCTCTCCTTCGGTACAAGAATGGCAGCTCTTGGATTTGGAAAGGGATTGTGGAGGGTTTTAACCAGGTTATAGTGCCAAACCTCGGATGAAATGTGGGTAATGGGCAAAGGGCAAAATTCGGGAGTGACGTCGGGCTCTCAGACGAACGTCTCACACCTACTTTCCAAATTTCTCTCACGCAACATGATTTGGACCTCTCGGTTAGAGACGGCTGGGTTGATGATGTTGGTTGGAACTGGAATTATCTTTCTTGTGGGCTCACCAACTCAAACTTCCTGAGACTAGTGGCGACTAGGTTATGGGAGGATTCAGACTAAGAGGACTCAATGAGGTGGCGACTCACCTAGGATGGGAGGTACTCAGTGGCGTCGGTTCATAATTACATTAGATAGATGCGAGTCTAGAATGGAGTACGCAAGGGTTTGTTTACTAAGCTATGAAAGATCAAAGTACAGGAGAGAATTTTGTATTTCCTTTGGTAGCTAGCTTGGGGTGTGGTCCTCACAAATATGGAACGCCACAGGCGACACTTGTCGAACTCTCCTGAGTGTCTTGCCTGCCCCAATATGGTGGAATCTCAGCTGCATTTACTCAGAGACTGCCCACTTGCAATGGACATATGGATAGCTTTGGTCCCCACGGAGCTTCAACCGGCTTTCTTCCAACTCCAATGGGAAGTATGGATTTTTGAAAATGTGAGCATGGGCAGAGATGAACCCTATCAGAGCCCATGGAATACTCTATTTGCAACCTCGGTTTGGTGGATTTGGAGATGGAAAAACATGCGCACTTTTAACGAAGGAAATATACCAAGATAGAAGGTTGCTTTCCTCCTAAGCCTACCACATGGAAACCAGGGAAGCGTGGAACAGAAGGTTGGATAAGAGAGATGAAGAAGGAAAGCTTAATTCACTGGACTAAGCCTGCACAAGGATGGGTTAAAGTAAATACAGATGGGGCTCGAAGGGGAGAACAACCTAGGGCTTCGGCAGGGGTAGTGATACGCAATGATTAAGGGGAATGGGTCCAGGGCATTGCTGTTAACCTTGGAACCACTTTTGTCCCTGAAGTAGAACTGTGGGGGGGCTTCTTCTCGGATTAGAAAGGACGTGGGAGCTAGGATTCAAGAAGGTTTTGATTGAGGTGGATTCAAAACTAGTTGTTAGCATGATCGAGAACGGGGTTAGTCATACTCACCCCCTCTCCAGCCTGCTCACTAGATGCGAAGGCTTCCCCACTCGAGATTGGCAGGTTAGACTCGAGCACATCTTTCGGAAAGGTAATAGGGTTGCGGATGCTATCACAACTTTATCTTTTTCCATGGATTTAGGTTCCCACCGATTGGTGGATCCACCGTAGGGATCAGGAACATTTTGTTGGATGACGTGAGGGGAGTGTCTTTACCCCGATTTTTACGTATGTAATCCTGTTTCTTAATAAAAGCGCTTAGGCGCGGGGAGCTTCGGCTCTTTTTTCACCAAAAAAAGGTACTCAACTTCAACTTCATTTGATTCATACGCATGCTGAACGGACCATAAGGCATACACTAAGGAACAACTTAATACTATTGGGGCTCGCTTTGGCATTGTTTTCGATAAATCAAGACTAATAATTATACATTCCAAGTTTGTTTTTGTAATATTAGTGACGGGTCTAAGAGTGACTTGATTTGACCTTTGTCCACCCCAAATCAAAAAGAAAAAAAATTATCAAATAAAAAACGGATTTTCTAAATGCATGACGATAGATTTAAAAAACGTCAACCTGAGGCACATTTTGAATGCGCTTAAAAAATGACGTGTATATGCAAAGTGTATGCGTGCCGGTTGCGTTTTGCGGATGCGCATCAATTTTGTAAACCCTAAAAACAGCGCATCCACAACGAGAAACCGTACAATAACCAACCACAAACTATGAAGCGAGCGCCGGAGGAAAACGAGCGAGATTGAGATCATCCCGATAATGGATCAAGGTGGTGACGATGGATGATCCTTCCACAAGTCTCACTACTCACTATCCCAAACCAAAGATCCTCTCACCGGGTAAGTCTCAAGGTACTAAGGAAAGAAACTATAATCTCTAAACAACACACCACCTAAGGGAATAGAATCAACCTTTACCAGGTAAGTCTCAGGCTAACTCACAAAGATGGGATGAAGGCACACTCAAACCCCAATAAAGGTTAAACCTTTATTACCTACACTCATGATCTTAGGTAAACAAACAAAGGAATCACCGGGTAAGTCTCATCCTAGGCTTGCATTGAACCAGGAAAGGTGTAATAAGGGTAGGATTTGGCAAACTGAAACCTCAACTCAGATAAGGATCAAGAAAGGGTTGTCAAATATGCTAATGACCACGAATGGTGAAACAAAGCACGAAATCAGGTTGTCAAATATGCTAATGACCACGAATTCAAGCAATCAAAGATGATATAAAGTCAGATAAAGGGAATGCGGATTCTAGGGATTAAAGCATCTAGTTGTGGTTCGACTCAAGATCTCAAAGGATAACGCGGACAAAGTTGAGGTTTGCAAAGGGAAGGTGTTTCTAAGGTGGGAATAGATCACCGGGTAAGTCTCACTACTCACTATCCCAAACCAAAGCACCTATTACCGGGTAAGTCTCAAGGTACTAAGGAAAGGAACTATAATCTCAAACCAACACACCACCTAAGGGAATAGAATTAACCTTTACAAACAAAGGAATCACCGGGTAAGTCTCATCCTAGGCTTGCATTGAACCAGGAAAGGTGTAATAAGGATAGGATTTGGCAAACTTAAACTCTTAACTCAGATAAGGTTCAGGAAAGGTTCACCTCGCTTAGTTTATGTGCCATCTCGGTCGAGATGTTCCACAGCCGACCGAGGTGTTCGTCGGTTAAGGTAAAGGCTCGAGCTTTCAGGGTCCACTGGGATAAAGGATCATTCTATCATCGCCTTTCCCACAACTTTCAGCCAATCACCCTAGAATCGCATAAAGAATTTAACCAACAATCATCTTGATAATAATAATAATAATCAAATATATAAGAAAGGAATCAATATTCAAACAAGAAAACCTTAACACAAAGGTCTCAATAACTGAATCAAACAAACAAACAATTAGCGTTCCTCAATCATAAATCAGAAAAGACAACAAAACCAAACCAACTAAGAAAATCTTACAAACTTTCTTCAAAGCCTTTAAAACTAGATTCCTTCATTCCTTGATCTTCTACCTTCAAAACTTCCTTCCAAACTTCCTTCAACTTTGGAGAACTACTGCTCCTTTGATCCGGAATTTCCGAGATAGCTGAATTCCAAAAAATCAGCCCATATATATAGGAGAATTATTTTCCAAAGATAAAATATCTTAAAAAAATAATTTCTTTAAAATATATCTCCATATCTTCCAAAATATATCAGCCAAAAGATATTCTTCCTTCCACAAATCCAACAAAAAATATGTGATATTCACTTTCCAAAAATAGAAGATCTCATCCAAAAATAAAGATCTTATGTCCCATCATCACTTCGCCTCGGTCCAGACGCTCCTGAAGATCACCTCGGTCGAGGTGATACTGTAGCTGACCGAGGAGAGTCACAACTGAGACTGAATCTCTCTAATATGGTCCAAAATCAATCTTCTAAATCATTTCCATGCTTCCTGAGTCTTCTTGTAACTCCTCAATGCTCCAGAATGTAGCTCTAATGACTCCTTAGCTTCCTTTGCTCTATTTCGGTCCAAAACGTGCTATTTTCCCTACAATTACAACGAAACTAGGTGTAGACCTCGATTCCCGCAAAGGTAGACAAAACAACAATATAATCAAAGAATATACATCCATACTTGCATATTTATGAAGATAAAACGTCCAAACCAATCCCAAAATATAGACTATAATACATGCTATCATATGTGTGGAGATAGATTTGGTCTGACCTTTGAAAAAAAGATCACTATCAACGGAACAAGGTGCCCCATAGAAGACGAGGGACTTGACATAATCTTCTTTAAGTGTGGTCGTTATGGTCATTATGCGTCTCATTGCGAGCTTGATCCTTCTTCTAAAACTGACCCCAAAGAGCAAGCTACTCATGTGACTACATCCGGGGAGGGTCCTAGAAACGCTTCTGATGAGACTCAAGCTATGACACACTCAAAAACAATCTCCGGCTACTCCGGCGGCTGATCCTGGCTACGGACCTTGGATGCTAGTGGCAAGAAGAGGAAAGTTTGAAAAAGCTAAGAAATCAGTGGAGAAGATAACAGGATATAATACTGCAGTGAATAGAAACCAACAATATCTTATTAAGGGGAAGAATAATTCATCCAAGGGAAAGAGCACTGATCTGGGATCTAGAGGGAAAACAAATTTGGTTGGCCCTAGTACAATGGGCCAGTCCACGTTGGGCCAAAGGCCTATGAGCGATGAAGCATCTTCTAGTAAGTCTGTTACAATAGGAAGCATGGATAACCCCATTCATAAGCATATCTCCCAAAATTCTAAAGCAATAGCGGGCCTACAGATATGTGGCATTGAAGGCAGTAATACAAACACAGCAACATGAACCCCTATATTTGCAGCGGCTACAGAAAGCAAAGACGGAAAGAAGAGTAACGAGACTAGAAAGAGAGATATGAATAGGGTGAAAAATACAGCTAAAAGAGCAGCATGGAGAGCTAAAAAGATGGAAGATCACCAACCTACACCAGGACCTCTAAAACGTCAACGACAAGATGCTGATGATCAACCCCCACATACCGGTAGCGAGACCATCCCGGCGGGCGAAACCAGTCTCAATCCAGTGGTGGTTAAAGGTAATGTCTCTACTGATATGATTATCAGTAATCTAGAGAGTCACGTTGTTCACAGCTCCTCCTTGCCGAGCACCACAACGGAAGTCACCACCCAGGATAGGCAAGTGGGTGTGGATGTTAGAGATCTTACCAGACATGAGATCATGTAAGTGGTGCCGATTATAGGTGACGAAGTGATGAGGGAGAGTTTGAAGGCGATGCCAAACCAGAGATAGGACAAAATGGTATGTAAACCTACTGTCCTCCTGATTGTTTCCCTTTCTTTATGGTTTATGATGAATTGCTTAATGTGGAACGTTTTTAGAGCCGGCAAGAGCGGGTTTTGACGTGCTATTAAATACTTATGCAATACACACAAAGTTGATGTGCTAGCCTTTTTTGAGCTAAGGGTGTCAGGAGCTAGAGCTCAAACCATTTGTAACCGTTTGAATTTTTCGGGTTGCTTCCATTTCGAGGCGGAAGGATTCAAAGGGGGAGTTTGGTTGTTGTGGAATAAGGAGAATTTTAAGATCAATATCATCAGTAACAGCAAGTGCTTCATCCACGCTAAGTTCTCGGAAGGGGATAAGGCTTATAGGTTGATTGTCACATATGCCTTTCCTGACCACATGAGACACAAGACCTTCTGGAGTGATATTGATGTTGACCTTTCGGGTATCACGGATCCGTTAATACTAGGTGGTGACTTTAATTGTATTATATTTCTACATGAGAGACATGGTGGCTTTGGTAAGCTTCATGTTGACTCAACTATGTTCAATGAGCTTGTGACCAAGCATGATTTGATTGATATGGGCTACACGGGACCAGACTTCACTTGGGATGACGGCAAAACAATGAAAAGAAACATCTACAAGAGACTTGACAAAGTCTTCATGAATCAGGAAGGCCGGTTAAAATGGCCCAATGCTCACGTTAGACACCATCCCAGGTTCTCTTCTAATCACTCTACTTTGCTCCTTTCTTTAGATCATAATATGGTTTCCAGGAAAGAACGACGTCCTTTTAGGTTCGAAGCTGCTTGGATGACCCACCATGACTTCAAACCAATGGTTGAAACATGTTGGGCCAACAATCCTGAAGTAAGTATGGCTCTCCCCAATCTCAAGAATTTTCTTATTACTTGGAATAGGTTTGTGTTTGGTAATGTGTTTCACAAGAAACAAGAATCCATGGATGAAAGATCCAAACCAGATTTTCACATGGACCCTCTGATTGGCTTCTAGAAGAGGAGAGAAGACTAAAAACGGAGATTGAGTTGATTCTTGAGCAAGAAGAGACTATCTGGTTCCAAAAGTCTCGAGAACTGTGGCTTGAACAAGGGGATCGGAACACAAAGTTCTTCCACACTTCTACCATCATTAGAAGAAACCGCAATAGAATTACAAGTCTTCAACTGGAGGATGGTTCTTGGGTCGAGGATCAGGTTATTCTAGAGAAACATGTTGTTGATTTCTTCTATCAACTGTATAGCTCGGATGACATTTCTCGACTTCAGAGTTGTCACCTCGAGACTCTAGAGTTCCCTATGATTGATCCCGGGGATTGGAGGTTGATTCAGCAGCCGGTTGATATGTTAGAGGTTTGGAATGGTACAAAGAGTATGTGCGCCTATAAAACTCCCGGGATTGATGGGTTTCAGCTGGTGTTCTAGCACAAGTGCTGGAATTTTACATGTCACTTTGTGGTCAGAGAGGTTTCCCGTTTCTTTACTAACCAGAAGTTGTATCCGGGGAACAATGACACTCTCATCTCTTTGATAGCTGTTAGCATGAAATATTGTGATATTTTAGGCACGTTTTCTAAGTGTATTTGATTCATATTGATAGTCTTTGATTTAGCATTGTTGCATTTGTGACCTAGTTTGCCTATATTGTCGATATGGATGTCTACACTAGCTTTATGTTGATTATAGGTGATTGAGAGCCATTTCCGAACGGAATCGAGCAAAGATGAGTTGATTGAGTATGTCCATGGATTGAGGGCATTCTTAGGAGCAAAATGGATGTCAACTTCAGGAATGCACGAGGCTAGGGAAGAATCACGTTCTTGCCCTAAACCACGCTCTAAAATACGGCCGTACTACAAACCACGTTCAGTTCCACGGCCGTGGAACCCTGCAGGAGAAGCGTGATTAATTCCAAAAGCTTTTACGGTCGTGGAATCCATGGTTCAAACCGTGTTGATTCCCACACTCTAAATTACGGTCGTGGAACCTTCCACGACCGTGATCTTGACGATATTTTTCGCCACACTTTAAGCCACGATCTTTTGAAGATTGGGCCGGGCCGATATTTTATCTTGCCCTATAAAAAGACGGACGAAGAGAGATTCCGTCATCTCCGCTTAGACACATTTTTTGCGACCTCGCTTTAGGCTTACACTTACGACATCGCGACTTGGAGATTTTGGCGGTTCTTGCAAAAGACGTATTTTGCCCTTTTCCTTAGAGTTGCCCTAATCTCGCACTTTTGGTGGAGATTGCTGTGGAGATTTCCGGATTGACGGAAGATCGAAGTTTTTGGAAGATTGCTGCAAGAAGATTTCTCTTCTTGTTTAGGTTTGATTTAGAAGACGGATTGACATCCCGTTCTTCCTTCTTTCCTAAGATTGTGTTTGTTTGCTTTATTCTGAATCTATTGACAATATTCGTTCTTGATTGTGACATTGAGATTGGTTTGAAGTTTATTGAAAGTTTTCGGAAGTTTTCATCTTTCAATCTTTTAATCTTTGAATTTGATATCATAATGATGATTGTTGGCTAAAAACCCTAAACAATTCTAAGGTGAAGGGTTGATAGTTGTGGCTTAGATAATGATAGATCGATCGTAAACAGATTGGACCCTGAGAGTTAGAGAGAATCGTCGACAACCCTAAATTACGGCCTGTTCTTGAAATCCACGGCCGTGGAACCTCAAGAACTACCCGTAATTTCCCTTAAGTTTACGAACCTGCTTTTACTTTAATCCAAAGTTAAAGATTTGCTTTAACTTAGTTTAGGCTTGCCTTTTCTAGGTGGTAATGAAGCCTCAACAACCTCTACCTCGATTGTGAGTGTCACAACCTTAATCGATTTAGTTAGTCTTGATCCTTGGATTACAAGTTTGGGTATTTGACATTAATTCTTGCCTTTAGAACCTTTCTATATTGAAGCCTCAACAACCTGTATAGAGAGTGTCTTGTAGGTGAGTCACATAAGGTTTTTGGAACTTCACCGTACGATTACCTTACATTAGCATACCTTTGCATATCTCAACTATGTCTTTATATCATTAAATATATCTTGAATCGATTGCCACAACTGGATACTTGGATCTTTAGGATTGTTGTTTTCCCAATAATTTGCAAAGCTCTTACATTTACCTGCTTGATAATCTGAAATCGAATTTGTTTCTCCCCAAATCCCTGTGTTCGATACTCTGGAATACTTGCTAATCTACGCCGATCCATACACTGCGGGTTCGCTTGCTTGATTCTAGTTTTATAAATTTAAAGCTTATTTGCACGAACGTTTAGGGGCGAACAAGTTTTTGGCGCCGTTGCCGGGGATTTGGTCTAGACCGAATTCGGTAGCCGGTTGTCAAGCTTGGGAGCTTGCTCTCGTTATTTGATATTTCTTTGAGTGCATGCGCAGGTCTAGGAACACCGAAGACCTCTTACCTCTTGATCAAGAGCTTGAGAAGACTTTAAGGCAAAAGCGCAAGGAAAAGAAGATGGTTGAAGAACACGAACGTGATCTTCAAGCGGAGTTGGTGGAGAAGGAAGCTCAACTCCAATGGAATGAGAACATCCGCCGGGATGAAATGGATCGTCATCAATCTCAAGTTAACAATCTACAGGATATGATCTTCCAAATGAGGATAGAACTAAGCGACCTTAAGAATAAGGGAAGCAAGAAATCCTCAAGAAGGGCATCAAGATCTAGAAGAAGAGGTCACTCATCCACTGATGATAGTGATTCTTCTATGCCACCGCTAGAGGAGATTGATCCCACGATCAATGTGAATCCTTTCCATCCACGGGGAGCTACTAATCGCCGCATTCCACCTAAAAATGCGAGGATCGAACGTGTAGATGATGAGCCAAGAACTCTTGGCCAGCGGATGGATCCAACACAACAACCGCGCCGTTTGGGCGTGAATTTTGATGCTGAGGATGTGCAAGGGTTTAGCTTCAACCCTCAAGTTATTACTCTTGTTCGCCAAAAGCAATTTGGCGGGACAAGCGCTGAATCTCCACACCAACACTTGCAAAACTTTGAGTGTATGATGGAGACAATGAGACCGAAGAGTGCTACTACCAACAACTATAAGCTCAAGCCTTTCTTCTTCTCCTTGAAGGGGAAAGCGTTGTCTTGGTACCAAGCTCTTCCTAGGGGGAAACTAGACACGTGGGAAGACCTTTCCGCGGAGTTCCTCACCAAATTCTTTCCGCCATCCAAAACGGCGGAACTTAGAGGTAAGATCAATGCATTTTCCATGAGGTCTAACGAAAGTTTGTTTTAATCATGGGAAAGGTTTCAGGACTTGTTATTGGATTGCCCTCATCATGGCATATCCAAACTTGCATTGCTGGAGATTTACTATAAAGGGCTGGATGCGAGGACGCAATTCAACCTCCAATCCCTCTCATGTGGAACATTCATGGACATGAGAGAAGATGACGCTTGGGACTTCATTGAGAAGCAAGCAAGGGTCATAGAGAAGTATTCCCACCGGAAAGTGGAGGGAAATCGTGTGGAGCAAGGAGCAAAGCTCACACATGAAGCTCAAAATCAGATTTTCTCCCTCAACAATGAGATCAAGGAGTTGAAGGAGGCGATCAAGACCAACTTCCTAAAGCAACAAGGGAAGGATGTTGGCTATTTGGGCAACAACAATGGCGGTGATAACACCAACCGCAACAACAACAACAATAACCGGAACAACAACCGGAATAACAATTGGAATGGAAACAACAACAACCGGAACAACAATTGGAACAACAATAGTGGTTCAAACAACAACAATTGGCGCTCCAATCAACAAAATTCCGGTAACTCTTATCCTTCCAATTCTAATTCACTAACTCCACCTTCCTCTTCCTCTACTCCTTTGAAAAGCCAGCATCTAATGGAGGAAACACTTCGGGAAAGGAGAAGCCCGATCCCATGTTGGAAACGATTTTGGGAAAGCTTCAAGGGTTGGAGAACCGCATCATTAAGGTTGATGATCAAATTTCTAAGGTTGATAAAGCTCAAAAGGTTTTAGAAAACCAAATGTTCAGCCATGCGGAGGAAGTTCCTAGGAATCAAGGGAAACTTCCAGGAAAGACGGAGGACAACCCTAAGGGAAGGGTGATGGCAATCACAACTAGGAGCGGAGTGAGTACCACCGATCCGCAGCCTAAGTTTGTTGAAGTCCCCGTAGAGAAAGACAAAGAGAAGGGGAAGGAGAAGGAAGATGCCTACGTTCCTCCTCCAGCTTACAAACCTCCCCTACCATTCCCTCAATCTAGAGCGAGAGCGCGCCTAGATAAACAGTTTGGTAAGTTCATAGAACTCATGAGCAAGCTGCATATTAATATACCATTTATTGATGCTATTGTAGGTATGCCGGCTTATGGCAAGTTCTTGAAGGAACTCCTCTCTAACAAGAGGAAGCTAGAAGACTTCGGAGAGGTCAAGATGAGTTCGGATTCTTCGGATCTCATCAAGACCATGAAGGAGAAAATGCCCCCAAAGCTAAAGAATCCGGGGTCATTTTGCATTCCCATAGGAGTGGGAGATGTCACATACGATGCGTTATGTGATTTAGGAGCAAGTGTGAGCATCATACCACTTGCATTATGCAGGAAGATCGGTTTAGGCGACCCTAAACCGGTGAAGATGACGTTGTACATGGCGGATTGATCCATCACTCGCCCCGTCGGTATCGTAGAAGACGTCCCAGTCAAGCTAGGTAAATTCTTTGTTCCCATTGATTTTGTCGTGCTTGATATTCCTGCAGATAGTCCGGTCCCGATCATACTCGGAAGACCGTTTCTTGCAACTTCCGGCTGCATAGTCGATTGCAAGAATGGTAGACTCGCTTTTGATATAGGGGAAGAGAAAGTAGAGTTCGTTCTTTCCACCCTAGTGAAGGAGCCAATCTTTGACGAGGATATATTTGATATCCAAGATGAAGAAGGGTTGTCTAGGGAGGAGGTAAGTGCGATTCTCTTTAACGATCCTTTACAAAAAGTTATCACTATGAGTCTAACAAATGTAGGGGAAGAAGAAGAGTGCAATGAGGCAATTGAAGCCTTAGAAGCACAAGAAGAGATGCATGAAGTGGAGTTCGAAAAACTCTACGATGAGGCAGAAAATGTGAGAATCCACGGTCACACACTGTATTCCACGGCCGTGGATTTCACAACCAAAACCGTGTCCCACTCCAGGGGGTTATACGGTCGTGGAGAAGACATGACAACCGTATTTCCTTTCCACGCCCTAAACCACGGCCGTGGAGGACAAGAGGAACCCGTAATTTTGGGCGTGGAAAGGAGTGATCGAGACACTTCTTCAACTTCTTCTGATTCTTCTCCCACACACTCATCACCCTTTGAAACTTCTAAGGAGACATCGGATGCTTCTCAAGGATCATTGGAAGCTCCGAAAGCGATGGAATTAAAACCACTTCCTACTCATCTAAGGTACGCTTTTCTAGGACCTAATTCTACCTTTCCGGTTATTGTTAGTTCCGATCTAAGCATAGATGAACATAATCAGCTCATGATTGTCCTTAGGAAACATAGGAAAGCTTTAGGCTATACTATTGAGGACTTAGTAGGAATTAAACCCTCCCTATGCATGCATAAGATACTAATGGAGGAAGATTTTAGAACTTCAAGACAACCTCAAAGGCGGTTGAATCCGACCATGAAGGAGGTTGTCAAGAAGGAAATTCTTAAACTTCTTGATGCAGGTATCATCTAACCTATCTCTGATAGTAAGTGGGTGAGTCCAGTTCAAGTAGTTCCGAAGAAGGGAGGAATGACGGTCATCACCAACAAAAACAACGAACTCATTCCTACCCGAACTGTGACGGGATGGCGGATGTGCATAGACTACCGCAAGCTCAACAATGCAACGCGGAAGGATCATTTCCCATTGCCATTCATTGATCAAATGCTTGAAAGGTTAGCACAACATTCACATTTTTGCTACCTTGATGGTTATAGTGGTTTCTTTCAGATTCCGATACACCCGGATGATCAAGAGAAGACCACATTCACGTGCCCATGGGGTACGTTTGCTTATAGGAGAATGCCGTTCGGGCTTTGCAACGCCCCAACCACCTTTCAACGGTGCATGATGGCCACCTTTCAACGGATACATAGAGGAAATCATGGAAGTCTTCATGGACGACTTCTCCGTATACGGTTCCTCTTTTAACGATTGCCTTTCTAACCTTTCTCTTGTTTTGCAAAGGTGTGAAGACACTAACCTAGTTCTTAATTGGGAGAAGTGTCAATTTATGGTTAAGGAAGGAATTGAATTAGGTCACTTAGTCTCTAGTAGAGGGATAGAAGTAGATAAAGCTAAGATAGAGACCATAGAGAAACTTCCTCCCCCAACTTCGGTGAAAGGGATAAGAAGTTTCCTAGGACATGCTGGATTTTATAGACGTTTCATTAAGGACTTTTCTAAGATATCAAAACCTCTCACTAATCTATTGATGAAGGATGCGGTTTTTGAGTTTTCGCAAGAATGTTTGGATGCGTTTAACACAATTCGGCAAGCTCTAATTTCAGCACCTATTATCCAACCTCCGGATTGGACTCTCCCCTTTGAGATTATGTGCGATGCTAGTGACGTAGCTATTGGAGCTGTTCTTGGACAACGAAAGGAAGGGCGAACCCATGCCATATACTACGCTAGCAAAATGCTAGATGAAGCGCAGCTCAACTACGCCACTACCGAAAAAGAGTTTCTAGCCATTGTCTATGCTATTGACAAGTTTCGCTCTTATCTTGTAGGTGCAAAGGTGATTGTCTACACGGATCATGCTGCGATCCGGTACCTCCTTGCGAAGAAAGATGCGAAGCCAAGGCTAATTAGATGGATTCTTCTCCTACAAGAATTCGATCTAGAGATCCGCGACAAGAAAGGTTCAGAAAATTCTGTTGCGGATCATTTGAGTCGCCTAACACATCTAGAGGACGACCATTTACCCATCGATGACTCCTTCCCGGACGAACACCTACACCTTATTGAAGAGTGCATCGATGTGATCTCCCAAGGTAACGAACCATGGTTTGCTGATTTTGTTAACTATTTGGTTTGTCAGGAGATACCGCCCGGACTATCCTACGCACAAAGGAAGAAGTTCTTTAAGGATGTCCGGGAATACTTTTGGAACGAGCCTCTCCTCTTTAAGAGAGGTCCGGATGGCATCATTCAGTGATGTGTGCCGGAAGATGAGATGCAAAGTGTCATCCTTCATTGTCATTCACTACCTTGTGGAGGACACGCTAGTTCGAACAAGACTAGCGCAAAGGTATTGCAATCCGGATTCTTTTGGCCTACCTTATTTAGAGATGTGCAATCCTTTGTTTCTTGCTGCGATGCTTGTCAAAGAACAGGCAATATTTCTAGGAGGAATGAGATGCCCCTCAACAACATCCAAGAGGTGGAGATTTTCGACGTTTGGGGAGTTGATTTCATGGGACCGTTCCCATCCTCTTGTGGAAACCAATACATACTATTGGCGGTATATTACGTTTCTAGATGGGTGGAAGCGATTGCCTCTCCCACCAATGATGCCATGGTGGTGGTTAAGTTCTTTAACAAGACCATCTTCCCGCGATTTGGGACACCAAGGACGATCATTAGTGATGGAGGTTCTCACTTCATTGCCCGGCGCTTTGAAGCTCTTCTAGCTAAGTATGGGGTTACTCACAAGATTGCTACCCCCTATCATCCACAAACAAGTGGACAAGTTGAGATCTTAAATAGGGAGATCAAAGGAATCCTAGAGAAGACGGTTTCAAGGACTAGGAAGGATTGGTCTTTGAAGCTTGACGATGCATTGTGGGCGTACCGGACTGCATACAAGACTCCCATAGGAACCACACCATACAACCTTGTGTATGGGAAGTCTTGTCACTTGCCGGTAGAGTTGGAGCTCAAAGCGTTTTGGGCTATCAAGTGGTTGAACTACAACATGAAGGAAGCGGGAGAGAAGTGTCTCCTAGACATCAATGAGCTGGATGAACTCCGCTTGAATGCTTATGAAAACGCTAAGATCTATAAGGAGAGAGCAAAGCGTTGGCATGATAAGCATATCATTCCAAAGGACTTCAAAGAAGGAGATCAAGTTCTCCTCTTCAATTCAAGGCTTCGTCTCTTTCCAGGTAAGCTTAAATCTCGTTGGACCGGACCTTTTCTAATTAAGCGTATTTTCCCCCATGGTGCAGTTGGAGTATGGGGTGAAACGGGCGGAAGCTTTAAGGTGAACGGCCAACGACTCACGAAGTATACGCCGGAACTCCAAACCGAAGAGTTCGCGCCTACCGCACTCGAATAAGTGCGAGATTGGTCTAGCTACAGACCTTAAACAAAGCGCTTCTTGGGAGGCAACCCAAGGTATTGCATTTTTGTTTTTGTTTTCGATTCATAGATTAGCTTAGTATAGACATTTTTCGCTTTGTTTTTGCCTTCGATTCCTTCCGGTATGTTCATGTTTTTAGATGTAGGAATGATGGAAAAGGAAAAGGGAAGAATAATGTTGAAGAAAAGTGACGAAATTTGGACTTTGGATCTTTACAGAGAGTTCCACGGCCTAAACCACGGTCGTGACAACTACAGTACCCGTAATTTCCAAAAGCCTTTGAAAAATCACAAAAACCACGGTTCCGTACAATTCCACGGCCGTGGAACACCCCGACAGACCGTGATTTTCAAAATTTTGCATGTGACTATATAAACCACGTTCTTCACAAAATTCACCCACAAAACCCCTCTTCCACGACCTAAACGCCGAAATCCACGACCCTCTCTCAAATCCTCGTTTCTTAATCGTTTTTAACGATTCTTCTCCCCAAACTGAAGCAAATTCGACCACCAACAAGATCCAAGCGACGAATCGAGCGGAAATTCACCAAGGAACGCGCAATTCGGATTTTTAAATCCGAAAAATAGGTTTTTCCACTCTTCTTGATCTTTGTCGATTTGGTTCGTTTTTGTTAGAGATTTTAGGAAGAACTGATTGAAATTGGAGGAAATTAGATTAGGGCTGCCTGTTTGTTTAGATTGAGTGCTGAATTCAGAGATTTGCGAATTTCTGAGACGAATCACGGTTCCTGGGAGAACCACGCCCGTGGAATCATTAGAACAACCCGTAATTTTTGACAGAATGGACTTTGTGAGAAGAGTTTCAGGGAGGATTAAGGAGAAGAAGGATAACCAGAACAAGAAGAGGAAGGGTAATCCCTCCTCTTCCTCATCCTCTAGAGCACCACCACCCTCTTCCCCTTCACCTCCATCATCACCTTCCTCACCCTCACCACCTAGCCCTCGAGTACCGACCATTCATGAGGATCACCTTGCTGCACTCAAGAGGATCCATGAGAGACCTGTGATTGGACCTAGGTACCTTTTGTTAGAGGATCTAACTCCTCTTAACATAGTTGATGACCTCACTTGGCTCTTAGATAGAGCCGGACTAGTTGTCTTCTCGGCTATCCGAGAAGACGCTTATGAGGAGATTACACGGGAGGTTGTGACGTCTTTTGAGCACAGCCATGTAGACAGGACCGTCTCTTTCCGTCTTATGGAAAGAGACTATCATTTTACCATCCGTGAGTTCGGGACCTTCTTCAGGTTTCATGAGACCTTTAACGGTCGTTTTCCTAGTGGCGTTTACGCCAAGGACTTTTGGGAGGAGGTGGCGATGATTTACGCCAGCGAGGACCACTGGCAGCCCGCTGACACCAAGGCTAGGTTGATGTACCACCTAGCCTTGAAGATTTCTCATCGTGTTCTTTCGGAGTGTCTCTTTCCTAGGACGGAGACGCTCCAAAAGATCAAGACGGATGAGCTCTTTTTGCTTTACTCTATGCTGTACGGGCGCCGAGCTGACTGTGTCACTCTCTTGGCTGCTACTATGAGCAAGCTCAAGAACAAGAAGAAGGGCAACATCGGATATGGTGGGATAGTTACCCACCTTGCTAGGAGCTTGGGTGTTGATTTTTCTGCTTGTACCCGCATACCGGCCGTTCCCTTAGGACTCCATGCCTTCATGACTAGGGGTCTCATCTTCCCCACACATAGAGGTCCGCCTTATGCGGCCATGCCTTGGGAGAGCAGGACGGGTAGGGGTAAAGAGTGGCTACCGGAGTACTCCATTATGGCGGGACGCCATAATTGGAAGGAGACGTTCGCTGCTATGCATGCGAACAAGATAGCAGCTCCCCCATATGTCCCACCACCAGTTGTTGAGGAGGAGGAGATGGGAGATCAGTTTGAGGGTGGAGGAGGAGCCGAGCAGGAGTTTGGCACGTTTTCGGATCAGCCGGAGGCGGCCCCTGATGCACCTAGACGTTCTCCACGTCCAGCTAGAGCTTCAGGCTTGTCTTCTCGCCGCGCTAGCGTGAGTGAGAGACCTACATGGATGACCACACCTCCTGCATGGTACGGAGCTCCACCTCCATGGTCCACAGAGCAGACAGCAGCACCAGCACCAGCACCAGCACCATCCGACGCTCCAGCATGGTACAGTTAGGCTCTGGGATGGTATGAGCAGATGCCGGATTGGGCTACTGGCCTTTCGGAGAGAGTAGGAGCATTGAAGATCCGAGCCGATGCTAGAGATGGACGCTTAGACGACCTCGACCACATGATGAGGGATGTCTACCGCCAGCAGTTTGGGCGGTTTTATGATCCTAGCTTCTCTCCATTCCCGCCTCCACCAGCGCCGGAGTGATTGATTGCATGACCGTTCACTTTAGCCATTCCACCGCCACTTTGTGAGTTTCTTTTTCTTTTCTTCTTTTCTTTCTTTCTTTCTTTTGAACATTAGGGACAATGTTCGTCCTAAGTATGGGGTGGGATGTACTAAAAGTTTGTAATAACTCTTACTCACTATGTTTGCTTCTATTCGAGACTATCATTGCATGTTCATTATATTGTTGCACGTTTCATTATTGCATTGCATGAAAAAAAACTTGAAAAACCCATAAAAATTGAAAAATTTTGAAAATTTTGTGCTTCTAAGGAATTGAGATGATTTCCATGATAATCGCTACTTGTGAATTAAGTTTGATGACAATTGCATGCTTAAACGATTAGTGAATTGAAAAGAAATTGGATGTGTTGATTGTGCTTCTTTTGCAAGTTTCATAATGTGATGAATGTTACCTAAATCATGTTGAGAAATTGAAGTTGAAATCACACTATAAGTTCTTATACTTCTTGTTGAGATGATTAAGGCAATTCAATATTTTCTTTCTTCCTTCTTTGATCATTTAGCTCCTCATTGATATATTGACCTCCTTTACCTATCCGGGAACTTGGAGAAGTGAATGAAAAAGGCATGTTTGATGTGGGAGGGCCATGAGAGCAATTATTTGCAATCAAAAGAATAGAAAGAAATTGTAGGTTTGGGGAAGTCAATCATGATGATGAGTAACTCGGCACCATTCACATAGCCGGGTGTTTGTGTCTTGCCAAAGTCGGATTGAGCGATATTCCTAGCGGATTATGGTATGTGCGCTAAGGGTTTGAGGCATCTCATAAAAATTGAGAAACGCCAATCTCCTAGGCTTCGGTTTTTGTGCACCTCTGTCCATAACTCCAAAAGTAAAGTCAAAAAATAAAAAGAAGAGAGCGAAGCTCTAAGTTGAAGGTGTTGCGGAAACCGTAAAAGAAGAAGAAGGAGTAGTTGTCCACTTTCCCGGATTCATGCACCACATTCCTTAAAGTTTCCTTCCCTTTCCACATTCTAGACCTTTTCTTTGAAAGTCCTTAAGATCAAAAGAATGTTATATGACTTGGTGATCTAAATTGAAGTTTCTTATGATTGATTTTGATAATGTTTAAGGGTTATGAAGTTTGTATGGAAGTTTGATTGATTAATGAGCTTTCTTTGCTTTTCACTCTTTGATTAAGTGTATGAAAGTCTTATAAACGATTGAAGCAAGATTTGAGAATGATCCATTCTTTAGAAGGCACATTCCTCCAAAAGAAGTATTACTTTGAGAAGGTACACATATTTCATCCTAACTCTTGTTTAAAAGCTTTTGAAATACCTTGCTTAGGGACAAGCAAGTTGCAAGTATGGGGTTATTTGTTAGCATGAAATATTGTGATATTTTAGGCACGTTTTCTAAGTGTATTTGATTCATATTGATAGTCTTTGATTTAGCATTGTTGCATTTGTGAGCTAGTTTGCCTATATTGTCGATATGGATGTCTACACTAGCTTTATGTTGATTATAGGTGATTGAGAGCCATTTCCGAACGGAATCGAGCAAAGATGAGTTGATTGAGTATGTCCATGGATTGAGGGCATTCTTAGGAGCAAAATGGATGTCAACTTCAGGAATGCACGAGGCTAGGGAAGAATCACGTTCTTGCCCTAAACCACGCTCTAAAATACGGCCATACTACAAACCACGTTCAGTTCCACGACCGTGGAACCCTGCAGGAGAAGCGTGATTCATTCCAGAAGCTTTTACGGTCGTGGAGTCCATGGTTCAAACCGTGTTGATTCCCACGCTCTAAATTACGGTCGTGGAACCTTTCACGACCGTGATCTTGACGATATTTTTCGCCACACTTTAAGCCACGATCTTTTGAAGATTGGGCCGGGCCGATATTTTATCTTGCCCTATAAAAAGACGGACGAAGAGAGATTCCGTCATCTCCGCTTAGACGCATTTTTTGCGACCTCGCTTTAGGCTTACACTTACGACATCGCGACTTGGAGATTTTGGCGGTTCTTGCAAAAGACGTATTTTGCCCTTTTCCTTAGAGTTGCCCTAATCTCGCACTTTTGGTGGAGATTGCTGTGGAGATTTCCGGATTGACGGAAGATCGAAGTTTTTGGAAGATTACTGCAAGAAGATTTCTCTTCTTGTTTAGGTTTGATTTAGAAGACGGATTGACATCCCGTTCTTCCTTCTTTCCTAAGATTGTGTTTGTTTGCTTTATTCTGAATTTATTGACAATATTCGTTCTTGATTGTGACATTGAGATTGGTTTGAAGTTTATTGAAAGTTTTCGGAAGTTTTCATCTTTCAATCTTTTAATCTTTGAATTTGATATCATAATGATGATTGTTGGCTAAAAACCCTTAACAATTCTAAGGTGAAGGGTTGATAGTTGTGGCTTAGATAATGATAGATCGATCGTAAACAGATTGGACCCTGAGAGTTAAAGAGAATCGTCGACAACCCTAAATTACGGCCTGTTCTTGAAATCCACGGCCGTGGAACCTCAAGAACTACCCGTAATTTCCCTTAAGTTTACGAACCTGCTTTTACTTTAATCCAAAGTTAAAGATTTGCTTTAACTTAGTTTAGGCTTGCCTTTTCTAGGTGGTAGTGAAGCCTCAACAACCTCTACCTCGATTGTGAGTGTCACAACCTTAATCGATTTAGTTAGTCTTGATCCTTGGATTACAAGTTTGGGTATTTGACATTAGTTCTTGCCTTTAGAACCTTTCTATATTGAAGCCTCAACAACCTGTATAGAGAGTGTCTTGTAGGTGAGTCACATAAGGTTTTTGGAACTTCACCGTACGATTACCTTACATTAGCATACCTTTGCATATCTCAACTATGTCTTTATATCATTAAATATATCTTGAATCGATTGCCACAACTGGATACTTGGATCTTTAGGATTGTTGTTTTCCCAATAATTTGCAAAGCTCTTACATTTACCTGCTTGATAATCTGAAATCGAATTTGTTTCTCCCCAAATCCCTGTGTTCGATACTCTGGAATACTTGCTAATCTACGTTGATCCGTACACTGCGGGTTCGCTTGCTTGATTCTAGTTTTATAAATTTAAAGCTTATTTGCACGCACGTTTAGGGGCGAACAATAGCGAAGGTCGGGAAACTGGATTTCATCATTCAGTTCAAGCCTATTTTCCTCTGTAATGTCTGCTACAAGATTATCACGAAAGTCTTGTTGAGACATATGTTATTATAGAGAAACTTATCGGACCTACAGAAGAAAGCTTTATTACGGGTCGGTTGATTCAAGATAATATCGTTCTCATGCAGGAAGTTGTTCACTCGATGAGGAAGAAGAAAACCGGAAAAAAATGGATGCTCTTAAAGTTAGATCTCGAGAAGGCCTATGATAGATTCACATGGGATTTTATAGAGGATACTATTATTGAGGCCAGCTTTCCTCCGGTTTGGGTTAATATGATCAAAGAGTGTATTAGTACTTTTAGGATACATGTGATATGGAATGGTGAAGTCACTGAACAATTCACCCCGGAGAGAGGTATTAGACAAGGAGATCCTATCTCCCTTATATGTTTGTCCTTTGCATTGAAAGGCTTAGTCATCTCATTCTGTAGTCAGTTGATATTGGAGATTGGAAGCCCATCTCTCTTTCTCGAAGAAGCCCTCCTCTTTCTCATATTTTTTTTGCAGGTGACATTACACTTTTTGCGGAGGCTTCTATTGCTCAAACGAGATTCATTATGAGGTGTGTTGATCTTTTCTGCAAAGCGTCGGATCAGAAGGCTAGCATTCAGAAGTCAAGGATTTTGTCTCGCCCAATGTCTCTAGGGATCTCTGTAATAGCTTGGAGAGCGTAAGTAGAATAGAGGTTACTAGAAACCTCGGTAACTATCTCAGGATCCCCATGCTTCAAGGCCGAGTCAACAATGCTACATTCTCTTTGCTTCTGGATAAAATCAAAAATAGATTGAATGGGTGGAGATGCAAGACCTTAAGCTTTGCCGGTCGTATTACTTTGACCAAAGCAGTCCTTACGTCTATTCCTATTTATTCCATGGCCACTCTTAAGTTTCCTGTTAGTGTGTGTGACAACATTGATAAGATTTGTCGGAACTTTATTTGGGGCCATTCTGATGGGAGTAGGAAGTTGCATACGGTGAAATGGAGTGAGTTTTGTCTTCCAAAGGACAAAGGTGGATTGGGTATCAAAAGCATGTCTACTATCAACCTTTCCTTACTTGGAAAACTGGGGTGGAGATACCTTAACAGTGTTGACAACTTGCGGGTACACGTTCTGAAGAGCAAGTACTAATGTAACCCCCCTTGAATCATGAAATCTACTTCTCCAATTTGGGTCAGCGTTACCATTGGGCTCCTACAGGTGGTCCCGATTGGTACAAGCTGGACTTTAGGAGATGGCCGCAATATTGGATTTTGAGCGGATCCTTGGGTAGATATCGCACCCCTTTGTTTGCTCATTGAACAACCCACTGAGCCTGCTGAATTACACAAACTGGCTTGAGGATTCAGGCTGGGACTAGCAGTTTCTAGCAGGTAAACTACCCATTGAAACTCTCCTAAAACTTGCGTCTATCAACCCAGCAATCCAGGAGGACATCTCACATGATCATTCCACTGGGCAAGGTAACCTCTACTCCGACATGATGAGCTGGAGCCTCACTCGTGATGACAATTTTTCCATCTCCTCTACGTATAGAGCGTTGTTGGGTGCGGACAATTTACACACTGTCGATGCTAGCTTATACTTCTTCATTTGGAAGCTCCGTGTGCATGAGAGGATTAAGATGTTTGCATGGAAGATAATCAAAGGAGGTGTCCTCTGTAGCTCAGAATGGAAACAACGCCATTTGTGCACTGAAGATGAGTGTGTTGTTTGTAGTAGAGCCCCTGAAACGATGTCTCACCTCTTCTGGGACTGCTCTAGGACGAAACACATGTGGCAAGGGCTACGGGCTGTGATTTTCAACGACAGCTTCTTCCATTCTCAGTTTTCTTCTTGGCTACGAGGTAATCTAATCTCTAAAGTCAATTATAATCATATTGGTTTGTGGAGTGAATGTTTTGCAGTCGGGATTTGTTGGACTTGGAAGTGGCGGAACGAGTAGACTTTCAAGAATGTGATTCACAGTGGAGAGAGGAGCAGCTTCATCAAAGATAGAACCAAGGAATGCATAGAGGTTTGGACTAGAAGAGGAATCTCACACAACAACTTAACAAGAAGTGTTATTCACGTAGCATGGGAACCCCTCCAACTGGCTTCATCAAAGTTAACATGGACTGCTCAAGAAAGCAAAGTGAGCTCGCTTCGGCTGCATGAGTGGTAAGAAACAATGCAGGTGAGTGGTTGAGTGGGTTTGGTGTTAACCTTGGAGTGTGCTTCTTACCCATGGCGGAACTATGGGGCATGGTTCATGGTTTTAAAATTGCTTGGGATTTGGGCTTTCGATCGGTGATCTTGGAAACCGATTCTCTTCTGAGTATCCAACTTCTCAAGGATTACATTGCCCCTCAACACCCGCTCGCTAGTCTGGTACGAATGTGCCAAGAGTTTCTGAAAAGGGACTAGAATATCTAGTTCCGACACGCCTTTCGTGAGGCTAATAGAGTTTCTGATTACGTTGCTAATTTAGCTTTGAACTTTCCGATTGGACTGAGTGTATTGAGTGACCCGCCGGAGGGTATAATTGATCTTTAACTTGATGATGTAAAAGGTCGAGCTATCCCCCATGTGATGACTACTTAGCTCTCTTTTATATAAATGAAAGCGCGTCTAGATGCGCCGGAGACCACTGAATCTCCTTCCCACAAAAAAAAACTAAGAGAAAAATTAACATGCAAGGTCCTTCTAACAATCAAAGATTCTCCATGCTCAAATTTGCAACTCTCATCACTATCACTAGCACTTTTATGGTCTTTTTCACTTTCATAATCCCCTAATTGATTAATAAATAAAACATTGTTATTAGGACAATCCTTTTTATAATGACCTCTAACTTGACATTTAAAAGACACAATATCTCTAGAATGTAAAGTAGAGTTATAAGTGCTCCCTTTAGGATCCTTTGAAGGATCATTCAAAGGTTTAGACTGTGGGGGATTGGATGATGAAGCTCTCAATACTCCTTGGTTGTCGTTCCTGCTTCGAGGCTCGCTCTGGGAAGAAACTCGGTCAAAATCTCGGCCGATTTTTTCATGACTAGACCGAGATTTGTTTTGGTGTCATGCGTTCATATCTTGGTTCCGTCCTTTGAGCTTATTTTCCACCTTGATAGCCAAATGCAGTAAGTTAGTCATATTATCATAAGGATATAGATCAATGTCATTAGCTAATGATGGATGCAAAATTCTTAAAAATCGAGCCATAGTGGACTCCCGATCCTCGTGGACGTTGGCCTTAATCATCCATTTGCATGGTGGTGTAGGCTTCTTCTACGCTGTTGGTGCCTTGCTTGAAGTTCTGCAACCTTTGTCTTGCTTCCCTAGCGTAGTATGGAGGTATGAATCTTTCCCTCATCAATGCCTTCATGTGTTCCCAAGTGTGGATCTCCGGCTCTAGTGTTCTTATCCTTTCTTTGAGGAGGTGATCCCACCAAACTAGGGCATATCCTTGGAATTCCAACGCAGCAAGTTAGACCTTCCTTTGATCATTGTTCGCTCCAAAAGGTGTGTGCAAGCTTTAAAATTTATAACCCAAGAAGTATGCTTGAGCAATATGCGAACCCGCAGTGTACGGATCAATTTTAATAAAAGCAAGAATTCCAGGGGTCGAACACAGGGACTATGGTGAAACAAAGCACGGAATCAGGTTGTCAAATATGCTAATGACCACAAATTAAAGCAATCAAAGATGATATAAAGTCAGATAAAGGGAATGCGGATTCTAGGGATTAAAGCATCTTGAAAACTCCACCTTGATTGAAATGGTTTACATGCGTTGATGATGGAAGACTTCACACAAATATAGCAGTTGGATATCTAACAATGTACTTGATTATATTTCTAGATATGTGGTTGGTTTGAATTCAGTGCAGGTTGTATATCTACATGTCAAGGGCCTTGAAGTTGGATTCAAGAACAAAGTTCAAAAGGACAAGATCAAGGGCCTTGGAATCTAAGTTGCACGGCATAAGGATTCAAATAAATTGAAGATCTTTGTTGAAGATTCTGTAACAAGAAGATCTCATCAACCAAGGATTTTGTCAACCGAAAGAAGATCTCAACCAAAGCATAGAGAATCCTTTCTTGAAGATTTTCTAAACAAGAAAACGGCAAAAAATATCTTCTCTCTTATCCAACAGAAAGACGAGAAGATCAAGGAGTAAAAGACTCAACGTGTTCGTAGGGACTGAAGACTTGCAACGTCTACCTTACGATCTTCATGGAAAAGAAGATTGATCTTCAAACGGTCATTTCTACAACGGCTAGAAGATCTTTCCATAGAAGATATAAATGAAGATGATGGTCGAAGAAGGATAAACACAAGCTTACGCCGAAAAACATCTTTGCATCCTCAAGCAACCTAATCATCTTCATTCGTTGTTTTTCTTTCTCATATTCACGTAAAAGTTTTATCCCCTTAGAGAGAGAAAACACAAGAGCTCCATTGGTAGATCTAAAAAGTGTTATACTAGAGTGTGTTACTCTGCGAAGTAACTAGGCTATTATAGCTAGGTTAAGAGTTGGAGCTAGATCGTAGCATTGGCTACAAGTGAGAGAAGAAGGGGATTTCTTCTAGTTTGTATCTAGGACTCTTTGAAGCTGATAATAGATAGTTAGATCTTACGGATATCCCTTGGGACGGAGAGTAGGCTATTTAGAGTGGAACTTCGTATACATATCCTCGTGTCAATCTTTTCAATTCCGCACCATATATATTACTGTGACTAACTTTGTTTTATAGGAGCAAGAAGTCAAGGTCCTTGAAATAGAGTTTCAAAGTCCTTGAAATCAAAGTTTCACTAGTAGCACATATTGACATCAAGGCCCTTGAAAGGAGTTTCAAGGCCTTGAGATTTGGTTTGCGAAAAGTTCCCATACTCTATTCAACCCCCCCTTCTAGAGTATTATCTATCTTATTTATATCACCTATCGGTTCTTCACATCTAGTTATGGTTCCGACTCAAGATCTCAAAAGATAATGCGGGCAAAGCTGAGGTTTGCAAAGGAAAGGTGTTTCTAAGGTGGGAATAGATCACCGGGTAAGTCTCACTACTCACTATCCCAAACCAAAGCTCATATTACCGGGTAAGTCTCAAGGTACTAAGGAAAGGAACTATAATCTCAAACCAACACACCAACCCAGGGAATAGAATCAACATTTACCGGGTAAGTCTCAGGCTAACTCACAAAGATGGAATGAAGGCACACTCAAACCCCAATAAAGGATAAACCTTTATTACCTACACTCATGATCTTGGGTAAACAAACAAAGGAATCACCGGGTAAGTCTCTTCCTAGGCTTACATTGAACCAGAAAAGGTATAATAAGGATAGGATTTGGCAAACTTAAACTCTTAACTCAGATAAGGTTCAGGAAAGATTCACCTCGCTCAGTTACATTCTATCCCGGCCGAAATGTTCAATGACTGACCGAGGTGTTCTACGGTTAAGGTAAAGACTTGAGCTTTCAGAGTCCTGCTGGGATTAAGATCATTCTATCATCGTCTTTCCCACAACTTTCAGCCAATCACCCTAGAATCGTATAAAAAACTTAGCCAACAATCATCATGATAACAATAATCAAATTTATTAGAAAGGAATCAATATTCAAACAAAAAAACCTTAACACAAAGGTCTCAATAACTGCATGAATAAAACAACAAATCAACGTTCCTCAATCACAATCAGAAAAGACAACAAAACCAAAAGCAATCTAAGAAGATCTTACAAACTCCTTCAAAAGCCAACTTCAACTATGATTCCTTCCTTCCTTGAACTTCAACCTTTAAACTTCCTTCAATTCTTCCAGAAATCCTTAAGAAATTCCAAATGCTCTAAGCATGGCTGAACTTGTGGAAAATCCAACCCTTTATATAGGAGAATTATCTTCCAAAGATAAGATATCTTAAAAAGATAATTTCCTAGAAAATATATCCATATCTCTCAAAATAAATCAGCAAAATATAATATCTTCCTTCGAGAAATCCAGCCAAAAATATAAGATATCCTTCTTCCAAAAATAGAAGATCTCATCCAAAAATAAAGATCTCGCCGGCGGCAGGGTGTTCGCCTTGGTCGGGATGCTCCTCAAGATCACCTCGGTTGAGGTGGTACTGTAGCTGACCGAGGTGAATCTGAGCTGAATGTAAATCATCTCGAAGCTGGTCCAAAATCAATCTTCTAAATCATTTACATGCTTCCTGAGATCTTCTCAATGCTCCAGAATGTAGCTCCAATGACTCCTTAGCTTCCTTAGCTCCATTTTGGTCCAAAACGTGCCATTTTCCCTACAATTACAACGAAACTAGGTGTAGACCTCGATTCCCGCAAAGGTAGACAAAACAACAATATAATCAAAGAATATACATCCCTACATGCAGATTTATGAAGATAAAACATCTAAACCAATCCCAAAATATAGACTATAATACATGCTATCAATCACTAAAAGTATGGCAAGACCAAATTTGTTTAATTTTAGTCTCCCATTCCATATAAACGTCCGGATCTACTTTGCCCTCAAAACTCGAAATCTTAACCTTCACTTTACCCATGTCATCATTGTCTTGGTAAGGTCAATAGGGTTCCAAGTCTTGTCCTCTTATAGGACGAGGATTGTGCCTAGGGTAACCTCTCCACCTCTCGTCATCAATCTCCCTCCATTTCTTGAAATTCATAAACAACATTTGTAGTGTTAGGTGCTTGGACATTTGGATTTGGGTAATGCGTATCTGACCCTTGAGGATGTCTTAGGTCCAGGGATGGAGGTATGGGAGGGTTTCTTGAGCTTTCACCCATTCCAGAGGAAAATCTCGGATGAAAACTCGGGATATGGTCGATATTTTGGGCCGAAATTTGTTCTCTGGGACGAGTTTCCAACTGGTCCATCCGTTCAGCTATCCCCGATACCATCTTCATGAGTTGGGAAAATTGGTCATTGGTTTCAGGATTAGTTGGGTCACCCCGTTGTGACCCTTGTGTGCTTTTAGACATCCTACACAAACATACAAAGTAACAACAAACGCGTGAAGTTAGTGAAAACGAGGGTTTCTTACTTGTTTTCTCTCGCACTCACACTTTGTTGTGACATCGCAAGCTGGTTTGACGTAGTTGACTTGGATGGATAATGCTTCTTATTAATCGATGCACTAGCTGTAAGAGCTAGGATTTTCAAATCTAAATAATCATGATTAAGGTGTCGGATTAAACCTAATCTGATAGTAATATTGGGTCAACTTGCAAACAGGGTGAAATTGGCAAGCCTGGATGCCACTATTGAGTTTCTGGCCTGAGATTGACCTTGTGAGAAAAATTCTACTTTTTCATCCGGAGAATAATTTTTACCCCCGGTGTTATTTGGAGCATTTGAGAGCTTCAATTAATAAAAATGCAGTTGAGAGAAATGATCAGGACATCGGACATGTCCTAGATATGAAATAACATGGAAAGGCAAAACGACCAAAAGAGTCTCTATTTTGTTTCTTAGTGGCTAAGAAAGATGGCTTAGGAATACACGTTTTACGAGGAAATTTCGGAATATCTATCCACACAGTATTCCGGATTTATAATTCCAATTCCAAGAAGTTTAGAGAAAGGGCCCAAACCGCTATCGGATCGGTAAAAGGATAATTATCGACTTTGCTAAAGGATAATGCTATAAAATAATTATCAACTTTGCTAAAGGATAATGAGAAAGGATAATTATCGATTTTGCTAAAGGATAATTATCGACTTTTCTATAAATCGAGGTAATTCCTTCATTTTCTTTCAAATTTCCTCATAAAAGCTCTGATTTCACTCAAGCTTCAAATTCAGATTTACTCTTCGTTTATAATCCGATTTCAAATTTGTTTGAGTTTTCAGATTCCTTTCTTCGTCCTCTTCATGTTGGTACTGAGTTTTCGCTTTTCCGATAACGTTAAGGCCAGGTCGAGCATGTCCTTTCCTTGGCCGGTTCCGCTGCTCAGATTCCGGTGAATTTGATGGTGTCCGAGCGTAGCCAACGTCATTGTGATTCCGAATCTTCTTTTGGATCGTCAATCGGGTTAGTAATGAATAAGTTATGAATTTATTCGTTTTTTGAATTGCGATTTGACCTAAATTGTTCTTAGGCTTGCCAAAATGGATAATGGAAATTCTTTTATGCTCGTTACATTATTCTGGTGATTATGGGCTTTTTGTTTGATGAGATATGATGACAGGTGGGTTCAGAAACTGCGTGAGGGCAACACGTTATTCTGGTGAATTTTGATTAATTAACTAAAGGTTAATTAATTAAATTAGGAATTTAGATAACGCTAAAAGCTAATTAAATTCAAAGGAATGAATTTAATTGATGTTTGAAGCAAGAAGTTTAATACGAGCAATATGATATTCTCGATAGGTTTTGTTGAAGACGGTAGACTAACTATAGCTTAGTTGCTCAATGAGCGTATCCAGGTAAGTCTTCAGACTTACTTAGCTTTGATTTGCAGAAACTCGTGCCTGAGAGATTTATATTTCGTTGTGTTGAATTGTGATTGATGTTATGCATTGTGATGTGTTATGTGTGATGCATGCTAATGTTATTGTTGTGTTTTATGATGAATATGATGATGTGATGTGTAAAGCATGCTGAATGTTGTTGTTATATATATATATATATATATATATATCATGTAAGGGTTATGTGAAATGATTAAATTGACAAGTGTTAGCCTATTGAGGCGTGGTATTATATGACATGATAGACTTGCTGAGACATGTGATATGATGGCGACCTGTAAAGGTCAAGAGTATATAAAGTGAGTATAAGACATTGAGCTTAATTATTAGCCAGGTCGCTAGCTGTTGTAGTGAATGCCGGAGCTTGGACAGGCCCGGATCACTTGTGCGTGTATAAGAATGACGCCGAGTCTGATGGACTTCGGGCTCGGGTCGCACACCTAATTAAAATGGTAAATGTTTGCATTAACATGAACGGAAAAATGTTGTATGTGGTTAGAGGATTAAGACCATAACCCGCCACGCGAAATTCTAGCCCTTTGACTTGATCAGTCTAGCTACGACCTAAGAGCAAAATGTCTGAATTAACCTAATCTGTGCAATGGTGAGCTCACACCAAATCCAGAACCGTTAAGCAAGTACTTCGGATTATGTCCGAAATCCAAATTGTAAATTTCATACTACATTCACGTGCATCATTCATAAAAGCATGATATCATCTCATGAGCACGGTATATGGTATTTAAATACATGTGTTGTGATGTGTTGATATAATCTCTCGTGGATAGATTATGATCGGTAGCTAACGGTTTTAAACCGAATCTTTTTAGGTAATGCCGATCATAGGAACACTTCAGGGATGTCAGCTGCAGGAAGTGGACAACCGGGGCAGTGTTAACCCAAGGGTTGGTTGAACTTCTTTTGAAATAATCGCTTGCAAGCGAGTCCTTTGTGGTTTGTGTGCAACTGTGTACACGTGTTGATTTCAGGCTGATGTTTTAAGACCATTGTTAAGGTGTCATGTTTTGAAATGTCGTTTTGGGATGTACATACTAACTGCATGCAAGTTTGTGATGTAGATGTTTTATAAATGACAGGTTGAATGTTTTCAATATATCTTCGTGCTTCTTGTTGCAAGGTCCTATTTGTGAAGTTGTTGTCAGGATATTTGACGGGATCCACTTTATGGTCCTTAGCCTAGTGACGTATTGGGTTACTTAAAACCCGGGTCGTTACACTAGCTTCCCTTAGAACTTCTTTGGATGCCTCAAGTAATCAACTTGTGTTCGGAAGAAAGGTTTTTGTGTTGGAAGATAGTGAAAGGATTCCTGCTATAGGTCTCTTCACACAATGGTTCAAGATAGAAAGAATATTGCCTAAAAACCCGGGTCGTTACACTAGTATGATAGAAAGTGTAGATACTAACTAACACACTTCAAAGAATTGGCTCAATGTGTTTACAGTATAAAAAGGCCAGAAAGGTGCACAAGAGATTAAGAGGAGAGAAAGAACGTACCTTAAATTTGTGAAGTTAGAAAGAGATATAGCCGGGATTGATTTTGAGTATGGCTAGGACTGTTAACTGTTTCAAGGTTGTTACAGAAATTATTCCTTTGTTGGACTCTTGCACAAGGTGCACTTGAATTCATCAAATTATGCCTAAAAAGTTTCTCGAAAATTGACAACAATAGCAAAAACTCGGGTGAAATATCGGCCGAGTTTCATGAGGGTTGACCGAGTTTTGTTGAAAAATCGACTTCTTTTAGCCCTTGATCTAGTGTCTGATCCTAGTATAGGTGGTGTCGAGGATGGTCCCACATCAACCGTGCTATCCAACTCACGTAGCTCTCAATCCAACGGTTTGATGAGTATAGGAAAAACAACGAAGCATTTAGAAATTCGGAAAAGACCAAAAAAAACCTTCACTTGTTGCCTTTCATTTACAAAAGGTACAAAGACCGGAATTTACTACGATGATTAGAAATCCTCGAAGCTTTGATAGATTAGTATTCTCAAAACCAAGCTCTTTTAAAAAAATCCAATAAAACAAACTTGATTTTGGACCTTCACTTGTTTTATCTAAACCAATTAAAAACACCACTTTTTTCGAAGGTAATTAAAAGGTAGGAATAAGGCATTTTGAAAAGAAACAATATCAAAATCTCAGTTCATAAAGATATATGCTAAAAATAAATCAAACTATTATATGGATCACTCAATCTTTAAATCAAGAGGAGGTTTAGTCAAACATGATAGAATATAAAACAAAAACAATATATTGAATCAAGAAAGACAAAAACTCACAGTTGTTTGGTTCCAGCAGTGCAAATTTTCAAAGCAAACTAACAACTCTCTTGACGGCTAGAATAAGGAATAATTAGAAGACTACTGAATTCAGGAGGAATCAGTTTATATAACCCTAAGGATGACGCATGCTTATATAGGGGAGAAACTGAAGTCTAGGGTCATAGAGAATATATGCCTACCAAAGATAAAATCAGATATTTTGGGAACTTCCAGCCGCAAAACGGGCAACCATACGGTAGTACAAGCTTCCTCTTTCTTCCTAGTGAGCCCGAGCAACGCACTTTCCTTCCACAACAGCAACACGAGCCAACAAACACATCAACAAGTTGAGCTCCTTCCTCTTTGGCCTTCTTCCTATCGAATTTGGGCAACAACGAACAACAACAACATCAGCTTACCATCCAAGAGCAGCAGCAACAACAACCACTCCCTTTTTTATTCTTTCTTCGAGCTCCTCCTCTCCTCTTCCAAGAAGAACCATAGTCGAGCTCCTCCTCTCTTCCTAGAACAACAGTAGCCGAGCCTCCTCATGCGTCGAATCTAGGCAACAAACAACACACCGAAATCAAAATAACAATTTGTTACACTTTGTTTAGGTATGAATCCCCCACCTGATCTGGCTGAAATTTTGATATGTTGTTCATGGACATTTATAGCCCATTATGTGTCCATTTGATGTCCAACGAGTAGTTAGATCTTTAGATATAAGTTTTACAAGTTTGTCTCATAAATCTGTTTTTGATGCCTGAAATGTACGTAATGAGTTCGTTTTTGTAGGTTAAATTGATATTTAACGGTTCAATTTTGGATATGTTTTAAAAGGTATATTGTAGTTTGTTATGGATGAATAACCGAAGAGATCCAACGGTTAGATTAAAAGTTATAGGCTTGTGAAGTTGTTGTGTAAAATCTTGAAGTTTGAGAGAATGTTGGCTAATGGAGTTTAGCTTTCATTTTGCTAGTTTAAATCATCATTTGCGGTTGATTTTCAGATAAGTTTTAGTTACTATATCCAGCTTGAAGATATCAAATTTGGGATTTGATCCCAACGGTTAGATTGTAAGCTATGAATCAAGCAAGTTGGGTTCTATTTCTGGAGTTTTCTAGGCTAACGTTGTTTTCAACTTCGGGACATGTTTTAGAAAGGTTAGACTCGACTTTTATGGCAGAATTTTAGTTATCATTAAGAAGGTATATGATCGTTTATAGTAGAGTTGGAATTATCATTCTCCAACGGTTGGATTAAAAGTTATGAGTAGTCAAAGTTGAGTTGAAATTTGATTGGAAAATGTTGGCGAAAAATGACTATGTATATAAATGTTCATAGCGGGAGCAACTTTGAGAATGTGTTTGGAATTTTTGGAGAGAAAATTTGTTTTGAGTTGTTTAATACTTTAATCTAACCTAGAGTTTTTACGGCATAGTATACCATGCATTTTTCTCTTAATTTTTATGAGATGTTTAAAAGTAGATATGAAAGGCCAAAGTGGGGTAGTTTGACTAATTTTGCTTATAAAGTAAATAGGTATTCTTAGTAAGTTTTGAAGGTCCGAAGAACTTTCAAAACTCTTAGTGGTTCGATTATTGTTAGATCATGCTGTAAGACTACATCTTGGAGTTTAGAGCCTTTTGGGCCTCTTTTGTAGGTGTGAGAAAGTTAGGGGTAAAAATCGTCTTTTCCTTAAAGTTGGGGCTAGTCTTACAATTATTTTCCGAGTAGTCCATTCTAACTTAAAAGCCTTTATAGGAATTTCTAAAAGATGAAAATGTGATGTTGAGATGTGTTTTTAATTTGACTAGGCATTTGGGGTCACATACGTGCGAAACCGTGACATATCGGTAGTCGAGTTTTGATCGGTACAGGTAAGTCTCATGGACTTACTTAACTAGTTTTCCTTGTATTGGAGTGTGCTATCATAGTGGTGTGTTCTATGTGAATTGTAATTTTAACTTGAATAGGACAACACTACTTTATTACGGGACCCAAGTGTATGAATAACGGATGGTGGCATCACTGCCTGATAGCATGTATTATAGTCTATATTTTGGGACTTGTTTAGACGTTTTATCTCCAATAATCTGCATGTTTGAATGTATAATATGTGATTATATTGTCGTTTCATCTACCTTTACGGGAATCGAGGTCTACACCAAGTTTCATTGTAATCGTAGGTAAAATGACACGTTTTGGATCGAAATGGAGCTAAGGAGAAAATGAGTCATAGGAGCTACATTCTGGAGCTTAAAAGAGAACTCAGGAAGCAAGGAATTAATGAAGAAGATTAACTTTGGACCAGATTTGAGAGAATTCACATTCAGCTGAGATTCACCTCGGTTAGCTACAGTGTCACCTCGACCTAGGTGATCTAGAGGAGCGTCCCGACCAAGGCGAACACCCTAGCGCGCGAGATATATTTTATTTGGCTGAGATCTTTTATTTTTGGAAGGAAGATATCTTATATTTTTGGGCTGGATTTCTGGAAGGAAGATCATATATTTAGGAGATCTATTTTAGAGATATGGATATATTTTTTTATAGGAAATTATCTTTTTAAGATATTATTATCTTTGGAAGATAATTCTCCTATATAAAGGGTTGAATTTTCCACAATTCAGCCATCTTCGATACACCCAATAATCTGCGGATCAGGGATATTTTCTGGAAGTTTGAAGGAAGTTTTGAAGATTGAAGGAAGGAAGTTCATAGCTTTGTGATAGCTTTTGAGGGGATTTGTAAGATTTTCTTAGATTCCCTTTGGATTTATTGTCTTATTGGATTTGTGATCCAAGGAATGCTGATTTGTTTGATATTTGATTCAGTTATTGAAGCCTTGTTCTTAAGGTTTTTGTGTTCAAATATTCATTCCCTTTTCATATATTTGATTATTGCTTTCATGATGATGAATGGCTAATTTCCTTATGCGATTCTAGGGTGATTGGCTGAAAGTTGTGGGAAAGACGATGATAGAATAATCTTAATCCCAGTAGGACCCTGAAAGCTCGAGTCTTTAAACTTAACCCTAGAACATCTCGTTCAGTCGATGAACATCTCGGCCAGGGTGGAACGTGACTGACCAAGGTGACCTTTTCTGATCCGAAACTGAGAGTTAAGTGTTAGAGTTTGCCAAATCCTATTCTTATTATACCTTTCCTGGTTCAATGCAAGCCTAGGATGAGACTTACCCGGTAATTTCTTTGTTTGTTTACCCAAGATCATAAGTATAGGTAATAAAGGTTTATCCTTCATTGGGGTTTGAGTGTGCCTTCATCCCATCTTTGTGAGTTAGCCTGAGACTTACCCGGTAAAGGTTGATTCTATTCCCTTAGTTGGTGTGTTGATTTGAGATTATAGTTCCTTTCCTTAGTACCTTGAGACTTACCCGGTAATAGGAGCTTTGGGTTGGGATTGTGAGTAGTGAGACTTACCCGGTGATCTATTCCACTTTAGAAACACCTTCCCTTTGCAAAATCTCAGTTTTGTCCGCTTATCTTGAGATGTTGAGTTGGAACCACAACTAGATGCTTTAATCCCTAGAATTTGCATATTTCCTTTAATTGACCTTATTATCATCTTTTTGATTGCTTTAATCGCTTTTGTGGTTATTAGTTGCATTGACGACCTATACTTGCTTTGTTTCACCTAAGTCCCTGAGATCGACACCCCTGAATTCTTGCTTTTTACTATAATTAATCCGTACACTGCGAGGTCGCATCCTTATTTTAAGCATATTTTTTGGGATATAAATTTAAAGCTTGCACACACCATTTGAAGCGAACAAGTTTTTGGCGCCGTTGCCGGGGACTTGGTCTAGACCGAGCCGGTTGCGGTTGTCTTTCGGGGCAATTGCCCCTATTGCTACTAACCACTCTACTTGAGTGACTTTCGCAGGTTTTGTTTCTTAGGTTTATGTGAAGAACCCGTGCTGGGAAGGAAATCGTTCCTTACGATCCTGAACCAGAAAAGACATACAAAAGACGCTTGAAAGAAGTGAAAATGGTCAATCAAGACAATCACGATCTTAAGGCCGAATTGAAGGAGGCGATGGAACAACTGCGCCTCAATAGGGAAGAACTGCAGCGCGAGAGAGATCAGACTCACACTAGAACTGCAGAAAATGAAGCAGATATGGCTGATCTACGAGCCCAGATTCTGCATCCACCGAGGCGGGACCCTGCTCCAGTTGCCGCGGCCGAGATACATCCACCTCGGATGCCTGTCCGAGATATTCTTTATACAGGTATTCCATAGACCCTAGGACAGAGGATGGACCCAAACCAGCAAGTGAGGTGTCCAGGAGTCAACCTAGGTGATCCAGCGGAGCATGATTACAAACTTCGACCGCAAGTTCTATCCATGATCCGCCAATGCCAGTTTGGAGGTTTAGAGAGGGAGTCTCCACATCAACATTTGCAAAACTATGAGATTTTGATGGAGACCTTGAGACCTTTAAGACTGGAAAATAATAATTACAAGCTAATGCCTTTTTACTTTTCTTTGAAGGACATGACGCTTACTTGGTATCAGTCTCTTCCTCCCGGAAAGATCAACACTTGGGAGGAGATGACGACGGAGTTCTTAACAAAATTCTCCCCCCCCCTTCCAAAACCGCTGAAATGAGAGGGAAGATCAATGCATTCATCATGAAGGACAAGGAAAGTTTGTCCAAGTCATGAGAGAGATTTAAAGATGTTCTCTTGGATTGCCCACATCATAGGATTCCACAGATAGAGTTGCTGGAGATATACTTCAAGGGATTGGATGGAGCTACCCAATTCAATCTTCAACTACTATCCGCCAGCACATTCATGGACATGCCGATTGATGAAGCTTGGGAGTTCATTGAGAAACAAGCTTTGTACATGGAGAAATACTCCCACCAAGGAGCTGAAAATGGAGTTAAGAGGGTTAATTTTCAAGAAGCTCCACCAAATGACAATCAACTCATCTCCCTCAAGAATGATGTGAAGCAATTGAAGGACCTTTTGGTTGCTCACACCAAGAAGGAAGAGGGAGGATATCAAGGCTCAAGGAATGACAATCATGGTTCCCGGAACAAAAACTACAACAACAATAGAGGCTCCAACAACAACAATTGGAGATCTAACAATCAAAATTCGGGGAACCCTTATTCTAATTTCAATTCTAATAATTCTTTTAATCCCTCTTCTTCTTCTTCTTCTTCTACTACATTGAAGAGCCAGGAGCCTGGATCAAGTTCCTCCCAGCCAGAGAAGAAAGATGCAGTGCTGGAGGCCATCTTGATCAAGCTCAACGCTATGGAGACGTCCATGACTTTATTTTCAAAGACACAAAAAGCCTTAGAGCAACAATTCTTTAATAAGGCGAATGAAGCGCCAAGAGACCAAGGAAAGCTCCCAGAAAGGACAGAGAGCAACCCTAAAGGACAGATTATGACAATAACGACGAGAAGTGGACTGAAAACTGCAGATCCAGTGCCTGGGTCGATGCCAGTGCAGACGAAGAATACCTTGGTCTAGGTACAGACGAGGCACACTTCGGTCGAGGTGCCACCCGAGGTGGAGTCCCAGAAAGCGACGGACAAAACTGAAGTTTATGTCCCACCTCCTGCATATAAACCACCACTTCCATTCCCCCAGTCAAGGGTTAGAGCACATCTAGACAAGCACTTTGGTAAGTTCCTTGACTTGAGGAATAAACTACATATTAACATCCCTTTCATTGATGCTATTCTAAGGATGCCCGCATATGGGAAGTTCTTAAAAGAGATTCTATTAAGGAAGAGGAAACTGGAAGATTTTGGTGAAGTAAGGATGACATCTAAATCCTCGGAGCTCAATCAAATCATGAAGGAGAAGATGCCACCCAAGTTGCAATGTGGATTGTAAGAACGCCAAGTTGAAATGTGGATTGTAAGAACGCCAAGTTGAAATTCAACATTGGCGGAGATCAAGTGGAGTTTGCATTGCTTGCTGCAATGAAAGGGGAGCCGCCGGAGGATGATATCTTCAACATCTATGATGAAGAAGAATCAAGAGAATTGGTGAGCTCTATCCTTATTAATGATCCTCTTGAAAGAGTTATTAGTTTTAGCTTAATGGATGAAGGTATAGATGCTTCTTGTGATGCAGATATATGGAGCTTAAAGGCACTGTAAGAAGATCCATGAGCTAAGATTGAAAAACTAATCCAGGAGAGGAGAATCTCCAGTTTCGGTCCCAGTTCCAGTACCTCGACCGAGAAACTTTCTGGCCCAAGCGAGGTGTTCTTATCTGAAGAACATCTCGGTCATCCACCTCGGGCTCCGACCAAGACAACAAGCGAGACGCCTTCAACTGAGAATAACAAACTTTTTACTCCCTTTTGTGAAACTCATTCACGGTTGGTGGAGCACTAGCTCCACCAAGGTTTTGATAGTAAAGAACCTTGGTATGCTGACATTGTTAACTATCTTGTTTGCCAGGAAATACCGTCCGGATTGACGTACGCTCAAAGGAAGAAATTCTTTAAAGACGTACGCCACTACTACTGGGATGAACCTCTACTATTTAATAGAGGTCCGGATGGGATGCTTCAAAGATGCATTCTAGAAGATGAAGTTACTAGTGTCATACGACATTGCCACTCGCTTCCTTGTGAAGGACATGCTAGCGCTCACAAAACATGCGCTAAGGTATTATGTTCCGGTTTCTTTTGGCCTACATTATTTAAGGATGTGCAGACGTTTGTTGTTTCTTGTGATGCATGCCAAAGAACAGAGAACTTATCTAGAA
The DNA here is from genome assembly GCA_033239125.1 of Fagopyrum homotropicum. Lineage (NCBI taxonomy): Eukaryota > Viridiplantae > Streptophyta > Magnoliopsida > Caryophyllales > Polygonaceae > Fagopyrum > Fagopyrum homotropicum. Next base: position 47,125,685 of record BSWB01000007.1, on the reverse strand, counting down.
GGAACGAGATGCACTCGATAACATCTAGGAGGTTGAGATTTTTGATGTATCGGGAGTTGATTTCATGGGACATTTCCCATCATCCGGAGGAAACCTCTACATTCTCCTAGCTGTTGACTACGTCTCTAGATGGGTGGAAGTCATTGCCTCCCCCACTAATGACGCCATGGTGGCTGTGAAGTTCTTCAATCGGACTATCTTCCCACGTTTTGGGACACCACATATCATTATCAGCGATGGAGGGACACATTTCATCAATTGGAAGTTTAAAGCACTTCTATCGAAGTATGGGGTAACCCACAAGGTAGCAACTCCTTATCATCCTCAAACTAGTGGACAGGTCGAGATCTCGAATAAAGTAATCAAGGCAATCTTGGAAAAGACCATTTCTAGGACGAGGAAGGATTGGTCCATGAAGTTGGACGACGCTCTTTGGGCTTACAGGACCGTATTCAAGACTCCCATTAGTACCACCCCTTATAATTTGGTATATGGAAGTCTTGCCATCCGCCCGTTAAGTTAGAACACAAGGCGTATTGGGCAATCAAATGGTTGAATTTCGATATCAAAGAAGCCGGTGAGAAGCGACTATTGGACCTCAATGAGCTGGAAGAGCTGCGTTTGAACGCTTATGAGAATGTCAAGATCTGCAAGGAAAGGACAAAGAAATGGCATGACAATCGTATCATTCCTAAAGAACTTAAAGAAGGAGATTTAGTTCTACTCTTCAACTCCTGCCTTCACCTCTTTCAAGGTAAGTTGAAATCTAGATGGACAGGACCTTACGTTGTGAAACATGTTTTCTCTTATGGTGCAGTTGAGATCAGGGGAGAAACAAGTGGAAGCTTCAAGGTCAATGATCATAGACTTAAGAAATACCAACCGGAAGTCCAGGTTGAGGAGATTGCACCACTATACCTTGTTTAGGGATGCCATACGGTCCAGCTAGCGACCTTAAATCAAGCGCTTCTTGGGAGGCAACCCAAGATATTGCTTTCTTTTCCCTTTTTTCTAGTCTATCTTTAGATAGTTTGCTTTTGCTTTGCTTTGCTTTTTTTGGCGTCCTAAATAGAAACCAGGTACTTTCTAAGGAAGGATTACATCTCAGGAGCAACATTGGAAGGACAAAAGTTCGAGAAATTGAGAAGACGGAGTTTGACTGAGACACATCTCGGTTGCTGTCACAACACCTCGACCGAGATGATTCTTGAGCAACCGAGGCGACTAGGGCTGACAAAGATCCACCTCGGTCCAGTCGGGACCATCTCGACCGAGGTGATGTCAGATCCAGTGAGGAGTATAAAAGGGGAACAATTTCTCTCTCTTTCCCTCTCATCTCCTTCTCAACCGCGGCGCAAGATTTGCCTCGTTTCTCCATTCTTCGATCGTTTTCTACGATTTTTGCTCCGATCTCGCAAGGAAAAGCAAGAGAAGCAGATTGCAAGCAAGAAACCGCAAGAAAAACGCTTTGAAACTGCATGATTTGGGATAAATTATCGGAAACCCTAACATCTCTTCTCTTTATTGATTTTGGACATTATTGGCTTTGGTAGCCACGGATTTGTGTTGGAAAAGGCTTAAGTACCCCATAGGAACAATTGGTAGTGATATTGGGAGAAAAGAACTAGAAATTTGAGAGTTGAAATCACCCAGCCTTTCGCCTCGGTCCAATCGACCTGTGCCTCGGCCGAGGTATTCTTAAGTGTTGTCAGACCAACCGAGATGACCTGTCAGCAGAAAGAATGAGTTCTCGTTATGATTGCCAGTTAGTTCTGAGGGATGCTCCCGGTGGTTCCTCACTTCTTCTGCTTCCCGACCTTCTATCCCGGTGATCCATGAGCGTCACCAGGCATACTTCGACCGTATATCCGCGCGCCTTGTGATTGCGCCGCGTTTCTTGAATATTTATGCTTTTGATTGCCTCCATGTAGCTGATGATCTGAGGAGGATGGTTTCCATGGTAGGGCTGGAGCAGTTTATGGAGATTAGAGCTCCAGCCTACCTCGAGCCCACACTAGACTTTGTGAGTTTTGTTACTCACCTGCCTGAGAGGAAAGCCATCAAGTACCGGTTGCTAAACCAGAACAACATCGTTCCCATGGACCAGTTTAGAGATATCTTTGGCTTCCGACCCCTATAGTTCCCGACTTTCCCTCTCGAGCTGTAGCTCGACAGTTTTGGGGGCAGATTGCCCATGTTGTACAGCATGTTGATAGGTGGAGACTTGGAAACTCCAGGGAGCGCATCATCTTCTACCTTGCTTTCCGACTAGCCCATCGGATCTTCAGTGAGACCCTTCTGGCGCGTACTAAGACGCCCCAGAAGGTTAGGCAGGGGGAGCTTCTGAGTCTTTTCTGTATGGTGACTGGGGGAGTGCCTGATTTTGGGGCCATGTTAGCTGAGGATCTACACCGGATCAAGGCTAAGGGGAAGGGAGATATCTGCTGTGGAGGACTGGTGACTCATATCGCGACATTCATGGATCTCGACTTGAGTACTTGTACGTTGGTGGCGACTGCAAAGCCACTAGGACTTTAGGAGATGATCACGAGGAGGATTCTGGTTCCTCGTGGACTCACTACATCGTACGTGGCTATGCTTGGGAGCAGACTGCCCCTCAGGGTATCATGTGGTCAGCCCAATTCTCAGTCTTCGATCCTCAGTATTGGTCTACCGTTTGGATACCCTACATAGAGGATGTTACAAACGCTGCAGCAGCTCAGGTACAGTAGAAGGATGAGGATGATGATGGCGGTGCTGCCATGGAGACAGGGACAAATATAGCTAGCCCCAGTGTGCTAGTTGTCGACTTAGACGACGAGGCTACAAAGGAGGAGGCAGCTGCAGCACCATCACGTCCTTCTAGGCGCAAAGTCCGCAGACAGAGGGATCCCATAGCTCATCGACGGATTGACGAGCTGACAGACCAGATGATCGACTCTTATGTCGCCTTGTCCTTAGAGATGATGAAGATGAGGGAGAGTCAGCACTACCAACGCCGGATGATGGAGATACAGTTCCAACACACCATGGGTTATCCATTTGACCCATCTCAGTATCCCTTCGTCCCGTATCCACCATCACCACCACCAGCGGATCAGGATTAGAGCTAGCAGGGATTTGTTTTCTTTATTTATTATGCAGCTTAGCTTTGTCCGGTGAGTACTCTGTTTTTAGACTTATTTTGACCCATTGGGACTATGTGTCCCAAGTATGGGGTATTTGGATGTATTTTACTTGACAGTATGTGTATGACTTGTATGACTTATTATTTATGATCTTTCTTATGCTCTATATGCTTATCTGAGACTACATGCATGCATACAGGTTATTTGATTGAGAAAAACGTCAAAAACTGGTTAAGAAAAAAAAAATTTATGACCTCGACCGGGATGATTTTTGCCAAACAAGGTCAAGCACCTCGGTTGACTTAGAACATCTCGACCGAGGCGGTTTAACTAAAAGAGTTTTCGAAACGATTTTTGTGCTTCTTTTCTGGATATGACCTCAGTGATGATTTTGTTTGCAGATTGGTTTTGAAATCTTTATATGTTTAAAAGGTTTTGTGATATGTTTAAGTTGCTAAATGCTTTGTTTGAAATTTTTGGCATGTTTAATACTTTGTTTTTATCAAAATTATGTTGAATTTGAAGGTTAACACCACACGATGAGTTCTATCACTTTCTTCCTGGGATGATTAAGGCAATTCATTCTCTTCTCTCCTTCTTCTTGATCATGCTTAGCCCCTCATATACATATTTGTCTCCCTTTACCTATCCGGGAATTTGGAAGCAATCAAGTGAAAAGCAAGTGAAAGAAAAGTTGAGATGTTGGCTGGAAGTTTAGAAAGAAACAAATAGGTTTGGGGAAGTCAATCATGATGATGAGTAACTCGGCACCATTCACATAGCCGGGTGTTTGTGTCTTGCCAAAGTCGGATTGAACGATATTCCTAACGGGTCATGGTATGTGCATCAAGGGTTTGAGGCATCTCGAGAAATTGATGATTGTTGATTTCCTAGGCTTCGGTTATTGTGCACATCTGTCCATGCATCCCAAAAAGTAAAAAGTAAAATAAGCAAAGTTTATTGGTGGAAGATGTTGAAGTTCAAAGCAAGTAAAGTGATGATCCTTTCCCCGGATTCTAGCACCACATTCGCTATATACATCCCACCCTCACACGTTTCTTGACCTTCTCTTGAAAAGCCCTTGAGACCTCGAGCTTGTTGATTGACTTGGTGGTTTAAACTGGATTATACATGATTAATTTCGATAATTATGATTTATTATGCATTATATGATTTTATGCAAAGATGAACAACTTTCTTATATTTATAAAATGTTTTGATCATATTTTGATTTTAAATACCATGAAGCATTCTTTTAGAGTGATCTATGAGTGGAGCACACCACCAAAATGTTTTGAAATACTTTTCATTGATCTTTATGACTTATAATCCATTCTATCTTGTGTTTAAGATTTGGAACTTGCTTGGGGACAAGCAAGGGACAAGTATGGAGTATTTTGATAGCATATATTATAGTCTATATTTTGGGACTTGTTTAGATGTTTTATCTTCAATAATCTGCATGTTTGAATGTATATTATGTGATTATATTGTCGTTTTATCTACATTTACGGGAATCGAGGTCTACAGCAAGTTTCGTTGTAATCGTAGGTAAAATGGCAGGTTTTGGATCGAAATGGAGCTAACGAGCAAATGAGTCATAAGAGCTACATTATGGAGCTTAAAAGAGAACTTAGGAAGCAAAGAATTAATGAAGAAGATTTACTTTGGACCAGATTTGAGAGATTTCACATTCAGCTGAGATTCACCTCGGTCAGCTACAGTGTCACCTCGACCGAGGCGAACACCCTGACGCGGCGAGATATATTTTATTTGGCTGAGATCTTTTATTTTTGGAAGGAAGATATCTTATATTTTTGGGCTGGAATTCTGGATTGAAGATCATATATTTAGGAGATCTATTTTAGAGTTATGGATATATTTTTTATAGGAAATTATCTTTTTAAGATATTATTATCTTTGGAAGATAATTCTCCAATATATAGGGGTTGGATTTTCCACAATTCATCCATCTTCGATACACCCAATAATTTGCGGATTAGGGATATTTTTTGGAAGTTTGAAGGAAGTTTTGAAGATTGAAGGAAGGAAGTTCATAGCTTTGTGATAGCTTTTGAGGGGATTTGTAAGATTTTCTCAGATTCCCTTTGGATTTATTGTCTTATTGGATTTGTGATCCAAGGAACGTTGATTTGTTTGATATTTGATTCAGTTATTGAAGCCTTGTTCTTAAGGTTTTTGTGTTCAAATATTCATTCTCTTCTCATATATTTGATTATTGCTTTCATGATGATGAGTGGATAATTTCCTTGTGCGATTCTAGGGTGATTGGCTTGTAATACCCAAAATTTTTAAATTCCGTTATTTCTGAGTCAACGTAAATCCTATCATTTTATGTGAAATTATAAACCATAAAACGATACAAATTTCACCATACTTCTTTTAATTGGTAAATTTCAATTATTTTATGCAAAGAGATAATCACATAAAATACTTCTTACCAATATGTATGATTTTAGGTGAAGTTTTGATCACATAAAATCACTTCTTAAAATACTCCTACATGATCACCAACCCACTTTCACCCCCTCTTCATTTCAGCCCATATCCAGCCCAACAATGAAGTTGGCCCAACAACTCCTCTCCTTCCAACTCCTGTCGTTACATTCCTGGCAAGAGCAATGAAAGATCTATAATTACGGAATTGCTTTACCCCTAATCACATTCACGTTCAACCGATCCAAATCACAAGTAAACACAAGTATACACCTCCCCTTGTAAACAGCCCCACGTCAGCCTACCTTCCAAAATGATCTTCTTCCCTTCCCCACTGCCGACCGATCCTCACCTTCCTGGACCTTGCGTGTCCTTCTCCATTCATACGAACGTTAGGGATAGAAGCGTACTAGGGCGTCAAGGATCTCGTCACCCTTCCTTTCCTGGCGCTGTGTTAGTGTCGATGTCTCCACCTTCATCGCGTCGCCAGTCCGAGCAGTCCTTCAAAGATCCAGCAGGAGGCTCCACCGATCACCGACGTCACTCCTTCTAGATACACTCGTCGCAAAAGACCAGGCGTGCCGACGATCCTACGGTGAACCCGTCTTCATCCAGGTGAGCCCAATCCTCTCTCCCCTCTTTCCGTCACCAGCCTGGGTAACGACGGTCGACGCTTGGAAAGGCAAGCTTGCACCGATACTTGTGAGGAGGAGAACCACCTGCTACACTCAAGTCCTGTTCCATCGTCGACGGCGAGCAATCGGATTAGGCCGTCCCCTCCAATGATTCAACATCGATGACGACCAAGCCATACCAAGGTGAGCCTCCCGTTCTGTCCTTCTCTTCTTTCCTTCATTGTACCTATTACTGAGCAAATGCTTCTACGTGAACCAGATAGAAGAGAAGAAGTTCTTACGTAACCTAATCACTGTCGGGGTGACTTGAACCCGGTGTCGTGTCTGAGTAATCCACAAGCGACTAGGTTTCCCTCGTCGGCTGTTCCGATATCGAGTCGGATTGCCTTGTGTTCCCGGAGTTTGGTGTGACACTAAGTTGTTGATCGGGCATAGTACAGTGAGTCATCTTTTCCCTTTTTACGCCTACAATTGTTTTGCACCTATAACCTTAGTAGTGAGGGGTATTCATTAGGGTTATAAGTATGTTTTATTTGAGTTGTTAATGTGTCATGGTGTTGTTGTATAGGTTTAGTTGAGTTGTGTTAATTGATGGTTAGGAATGTCGAACCTGTGATGTGTGGGAGCCTTGCAATCTGAGCCGCAAGGGTGAGACTCGAACCCTGGACCTTTTGTACCTCTTAACTTATTCCAGGAAAACTGTGTTATACAGCTCTCTTCGAGTCCCTGCTTCGTTGCTTTAAAATGATATTTCACCGTTCAAATTTTGATAGATTGTAGATAGATATATATAGTTGGATGTATCAAAAGTTCCGGTCGATCCAACGGTCGGATCTAGAATTACAAGGGTCCAAAGTAGGCTAGTTAGGCAGTTGGTAAAGGTGTAGATTTTTGGCTAAGTATGAGAGATTATGTGCTTTGGAGTCAACTTGGGATTTTTGTGTAGGGTTAGTTTTTGATCCTTTATGAGTTTTAATTCTTGTAGTAAGTAGAGTGCTTTGCATATAAGGATTTGATATTTTATTTGAGATTTTTAGATTCTTGTATGAGCGGTCTAAATTAGGACAAAGTGAGTTCGTTAATGAATTTTCATGGAAGTTAAGAAGTTGGAAAATATCTTCCAACTTAGCTAGATCTTTCCGGTGAGTGTTAGATTATGGTTTTGGACATCATATGAAGTTTTAGAAATATTCTAAGAATACTTCTAGGGTTTCGGACACTAGGGGCAAGGTAGTCATTTGCCATTACGAGGGTATGTTGGTAATTTATTTGATGATAGATTTAAATATCTTAGAAGTTAGAGACTTCTAATAAAGCGGGATACATTATTGATCCACTTGCCTTTTATAACAGGCGGTTGAGTTCCTGCGGTTGCGGACCGAGTCGAGATAAGGGGATTATGTTTTGATTCAAGTAAGTCCTTTGGGCTTACTTATCTAACTTCTAGATATGAGTGTGGATAATGATAGTGGTGTGTGAATGAGATGTTATAGTTATATTTTTGTAATAAATATCTACCGACCTATGCTTTGGCCTAAGAGTAACGGGCGGTGGCATTTTGCTCGGTTAGCCTGAGGGCGTTGGGGGTTTCTTTAGGAACTAGTCCACACTCGGTTTGTAGTGATGCTACCGGCGGAGGTAAGCTAGATCTACACCTAGTTGGATAAGGAACGGAGGCGAGAACTCTTAAGAATTCTCCTTCCACAACTGTAAGATGGAATAAGGTGAATCACTTAACTACTAGATAATAACCGGTTTGTGTGCCAGCACGATGATTGTTTTATGCTATCTTGGTTGTGTTTGTGCTATCTTTATTTCTTCTTATATTTAGATTGTCAGCTAACGGTTTATCCGTGTTGTAGAATTTGTAGAGATAAACAGTTGCAGAGAGATTCGGGACGGATGGTCAGCCGGGTCCACGTACTCATTAGATGGGGACGGGGGAGTATTCCATACGGCATGCATGTTATGTATCTATATATATATGTTTGTATGGCTGTCATATGTGTACATTCATACCATAAGAATATTATGTTTTGAAAACTGCCTTAAATGCATTTGAGCCATGTTGTAAGATCCTAGTAAAGTTATTGTTAAACCAGGTCGGGACCCATTGTGAGGTCCTAACCAGTAGCTCCCCGAGTCCAAGAACTTGGGGTGTTACAACATGGTATCAGAGCTCTGGGTTGGCAACAATGGCACTTGGAATCTTCTGTAAGACCGAATGTAGAAAATAACTAGAACCCGAAAGGGGTTTGAAATTTTCAAAATGATTTTCTACTTCAAAATTATGTGTATAGTCGGGTTGTTGGGATAGTAGTACGTCGGACCATCATCACTCTGCGTGGATCTCTGCAACTTAATAAGATTAGTAAGATAGCTTATGGACTTATAAGATTGTACACTTATGTATGTTATATGGATATGTATATATATACATGTAGTATGTTAGCACCCTAAAGGATAATTCCTATGATCCTTTAGTTGAGATATCACGATGTTGACATTGCCTCGTGATAAAATGTTAGTAGGTCTTAGGATTATCAATATAAGATAGTGAATCAGACCTCGGAGCAGAGTACTAGATCTAGTAGACACTCTGGTGACTCTTACAAGTATTCCGAAGGATGACAAGAAGATGAAGATTGCGAGACGATTCTTAAACCACAATAACAATTAGGTGAGAATGAATAGCATATCAACTCAAAAAGAAATAATATGAAGCCATTCAAGGGACTTAACGGATTGAAGACGAGAGATGAAAATCCAAGATGAATGTAAGGGCTGATAAGAAGCGCAGATTGAAGAGGACAATATCGGAATACATATCAAGCGGGGTAGAGTACAACTACACTTGGCGGTTAAAATGACAGTGCAACAAAGGTGGGCGACGGCATAGGCAAATATGGGCCTGAGAGTACAAAGAAGATATAGTGTTGACCCGAGGTGAAGAATTAAAGGAGTACAAAGACAAACATTGACAAATGAGTTTAAAGACGTGCAATAAATTTCACCATCATAGGGACGGTTTGACTTACTCAAAGATGCAAGAGTTTGCAAGAAATCATGACGTAAGTATCAAATACAGTAGAAGTTTGAAATTAAGACAACGGATTTCTATAAGGGTGGCATTACAACACAACACCAAACAAAGGGAAGAATGTGGGAAACTGATTTTGGTGGACTAAAGAGTCCACAATAACTTCTCATTCACATAAAGGTCTAAGTTACCAACATTAACAATAATATTAGAGAACCACAAACAGACGATGAACAAAGTAAGAAGAATTGTGAAGACACGCTTATAAGTTATTGTGGAAGACTTTATAAACTCATTGACGACAGATGAATGTTAGGACTAGACTCAGAAAAGTATAGTAATCCCATAAGAGAACAAGAGAAATGCAGACTTGGAAGGAGCTGAAGGAGTATTAACCAAGAAACTGGAGGAGATAGATTTCACCAAGTGTATCAAACTTCAAAAGAGATAGAAGAACAATAAGTATGTGGTCTTATAGAAGGTCAACTACAGACCAGTTGGTAATAACTGAGACATAACACGTGTGGGTCAACTAGTAGTAACTGGTTGACAGATAAAGAGGATAACCATAGACTCATGAAAGAATTTTATAGACATCTGAAGGACCCTTCAAGAGATCAACGACGACAAATGTGAAGTTAAATCGGTACATGTGCTAGTATCCTTAATAGTAACATGGAGTAAGTCGAGTCAGTAACTCTAACTAAGAACTTAAGAAGACAGAATAGACGGCCAGGAATGACCCCCTCATGTTATTTGAGACCAAGAGAATTGTGTAAGTGATTTACTACCTACTGGCTAGGAAAAAGGTACATATCACAACTAGTACAAATGGATTATAAAAGGAGAACTAGAGGAGTAAGAAGTATACACTTTTGATAAGGTTTTATGTCAGCCAAGATCGAGTGTGCGTATCATTTCATACAAGGGAGAATGATGATTCTCCTATGATATTGGCGGAAGAGACCCTTGTGACTAAGAGATGCACGGAATGAAGACCTACAATTGAGTGTAAGAGCGAAGATAGAACCCACAAGTGTAGAGAAATTTTGACCTCGTCAGGGAGATAGGAAGTGGTGAGGAATCACGACGCCAATATCAAAAAGAGTAGGAGGCCGGTAGCAGAGTCAGTGAGGTTCAAAAGAGCAATATTATAAACAACGCTACTAAAGGAACATGTGAGAATGACCTAGAAGACTCAAGAAAGAGAGTTGGCCTAAGGAAAAGGAAGTGGGGAGGATAGAACGAACTAACGAAGGGAAAAAGGATTAACCGAGAAGCTGATGCTTACCAGGAATTTTATGACAGTAGGAGTATGAGAAGAGTGAGTACGAGATATTGAGGTAAGTCAACTATAGACTAACCAGTGTCAACGGAGGATGTGCAAGTTTGCTGGTATTGGTGAGTTATGTGCCGTTAAAGAGAGATAATAGTGAATGTGGATTTACGTGGTAGCTTTACTGACGCCTTGGAGGATTTCCTCCAGTAAGCAACGACAACCCTCTTGGATTCACTAAAGGTATAAAGAGAACCATGTTAGAGATTTCGTGAGGGCTGGTCCAGATCAAACGCCGGTCGAGTCAACGAGTTTGGATCCGTGTTAGAAGAATTCAAAAAGTGAACGGGAGAGGTTGTCTTCTAATTGTTACCTTATTTCCTTAAGTTAAGTAAGGAAGGTTCTGGATACTTCATCCGGATAGGACTTATGGTGTAATCGGGGGAAAGAATTTTGGGGGACAATCACTTTGGACTCACAGAAAATGTCCTTAATACTGATGGATGACAGTAGAACTATCAGAGTAGCGCAACGGAAGCGTAGTGGGTCCTAACCCACAGAGCAGGAAGCTCAATGGTACAAAAAAAAACGACGTGTCGAGTTTAAAATAATGATAGAGAGTGAAATGCTTTTGTTTGGAAAGAACGTGAGATAGGCTACGCGGAGTGACCGAAAATACTGTATGGGAATAAAGAGGTTAAAAAAAAAAGTGTTACCCTATTATGGATCCGAGTGAAGAATAAAGGCTTTGTTATATGTTGCTAGACAAGTGGTTTTGAATCCTATACTAATGGAGTACTTTGGAGTGAGTTTTCTTGATGGATTAAGAGAAGAATTAACGACATAATAAAAGTATGGTGCAAAGCTTACACAAGAAAGCTCAAAGTGAGTAACTACCCTACCGAGTCGGAATTCACATAAGGAAGGAAGCGGCAAAAGTATACCTGCAACTCAGTAATCGCGTATAGAGAAAGCATAATCTCGGGTAGATTTTACGTGTAGTGTTATATCGGAATGAAGCCGAGTTGCGTTTGGCGTCAGAGGAATATTCTCGGTCCGGTAAACGTGGGGATATAAGAGTGCAATGTTGATGGTGTGTTAGCAGTATCGAGTACTTATGATCAAACGATGGTGATGCGAGATCACCTTGTATCTAGTGTTTTCATTGTGGACACATTCTTTATCACCTAAGACCCCGGATACTGCGTAAGAAGTTTGAGTTGAGCTAGAGATCTATAAAATAACATGATGACATTGATAGAACACAAAGATTAATCACCGGATTTTGAGTGTTAAGTTATATCAAGATTCAAACCAAAAATGAGCAGATGATGATTCCTTAATGGAGGAACCATATGACTGAGTCACATTAAGGAAACCGTACCAAGTGAGTTGGATTACGAAGAGGATTAGACACTTAGTAAAGTGCCGGGAGATATCTAAGATCATTACTTCAGAATCTAGAGTCGGGATCTTTCGAATGGTCAAAAGCGAGTGGATTCAGCGGAAGGAATTAAATTTTATAGTTATTTTCGGTAGAGTCACCAGTAGATATGGAAGTGAGTTTAGAAAGTAACTGTCGAGATTTTTAAAGCGGACTAGGAAGTTATTTATCGAATAGCACTCCTACCCATCCTAGAGGGTGTACACCCAGTGTGCACGTGTAATGGGTATAGGAATACATACGGTATCCGGGACATGTCATCAACTATGAGGATCTCATAGTTGAGCTAAATCATACTATTGTAGAGTTTCTAGTGGTCTAGCGAGAAGAAGAGGAGGCTAGCTGAGAGGCGGAGGATAACCTTATGAGTAGTTCTCCTGAGTTCTTAGCGAAGTCCGCCGCAACCCTTGTACCGACGAGTTAATACTCAGATAATGATATGTGTGACTGATTGTCTATGTGATCACTTCTGCGGTTGAGTGTTTTTAATCTTTTGTGTTCTATGTCTATGATATTGAGTGATACTTTCATGTCTAGAAAATGAAGAAGGGTAGATACTCCGTTCTACTTATAGAAAGTTATCGGAGGGATGTTCCTATTCTAAGTTTCGGGACGAAACTTATTTCAAGGGGGTACTTATGTAATACCCGGAATTTTTAAATTCCGTTATTTCTGAGTCAACATAAATCCTATCATTTTATGTGAAATTATAACCCATAAAACGATACAAATTTCACCATACTTCTTTTAATTGGTAAATTTCAATTATTTTATGCAAAGAGATAATCACATAAAATACTTCTTACCAATATGTATGATTTTAGGTGAAGTTTTGATCACATAAAATCACTTCTTAAAATACTCCTACATGATCACCAACCCACTTTCACTCCCTCTTCATTTCAGCCCATATCCAGCCCAACAATGAAGTTGGCCCAACAACTCCTCTCCTTCAAACTCCTGTCGTTACATTCCTGGCAAGAGCAATGACAGATCTCCAATTACGGGATTGCTTTACACCTAATCACGCCCACGTTCAACCGATCCAGATCACAAGTACACACCAGTATACACCTGCCCTTGTAAACAGCCCCACGTCAGCCTACCTTCCCAAATGTTCTTCTTCCATTCCCCACTGCCAACCGATCCTGACCTTCCTGGACCTTGCATGTCCTTCTCCTTTCATACGAACGTTAAGGACAGAAGCGTACTAGGGCGTCAAGGATCGCGTCACCCTTCCTTTCCTGGCGCTGCGTTAGTGTCGATGTCTCCACCTTCATCGCGTCGCCAGTCCGAGCAGTCCTTCACAGATCCAACAGGAGGCTCCACCGATCACCGATGCCACTCCTCCTCTTCTGGATACACTCGTCGTAACAGACCAGGCGTGCCGACAATCCTACGGTGAACCCGTCTCCATCCAAGTGAGCCCAATCCTCTCTCCCCTCTTTCCGTCACCAGCCTGGGTAACGACGGTCGACGCTTGGAAAGGCAAGCTTGCACCGATACTTGTGAGGAGGAGAACCACCTGCTGCACTCAAGTCCTGCTCCATCGTCGACGGCGAGCAATCGGATTAGGCCGTCCCCTCCAATGATTCAACAGCGATGACGACCAAGCCATACCAAGGTGAGCCTCCCATTCTGTCCTTCTCTTCCTTCCTTCGTTGTACCTATTACTGAGCAAATGCTTCTACGTGAACCAGATAGAAGAGAAGAAGTTCTTACGTAACCTACTCGCTGTCGGGGTGACTTGAACCCGGTGTCGTCACTGAGTAATCCACAGGCGACTAGGTTTCCCTCGTCGGTTGTTCTGATATCGAGTCGGATTGCCTTGTGTTCCAGGAGTTTGGTGTGACACTAAGTTGTTGATCGGGCATAGTACAGTGAGTCATCTTTTCCCTTTTTACGCCTACACTTGTTTTGCACCTATAACCTTAGTAGTGGGGGGTCTTCATTAGGGTTATAAGTATGTTTTATTTGAGTTGTTAATGTGTCATGGTGTTGTTGTATAGGTTTAGTTGAGTTGTGTTAATTGATGGTTAGGAATGTCGAACCTGTGATGTGTGGGAGCCTTGCAATCTGAGCCGCAAGGGTGAGACTCGAACCCTGGACCTTTTGCACCTCTTAACTTATTCCAGAAAACCTGTGTTATGCAACTCTCTTCGAGTCCCTGCTTCGTTGCTTTAAAATGATATTTCACCGTTCAAATTTTGATAGTTTGTAGATAGATATACATAGTTGGATGTATCAAAAGTTCGGGTCGATCCAACAGTCGGATCTAGAATAACAAGGGTCCAATGTAGGCTAGTTAGGCAGTTGGTAAAGGTGTAGATTTTTGGCTAAGTATGAGAGATTATGTGCTTTGGAGTCAACTTGGGATTTTTGTGTAGGCTTAGTTTTTTATCCTTTATGAGTTTTAATTCTTGTACTGAGTAGATGCTTTGCATATAAGGATTTGATATTTTATTTGAGATTTTTAGATCCTTGTATGAGCGGTATAAGTTAGGACAAAATGAGTTCGTTAATGAATTTTCATGGAAGTAAAGAAGTTGGAACATATCTTCCAACTTAGCTAGATATTCCCGGTGAGTGTTAGATTATGGTTTTGGACTTCATATGAAGTTTTAGAACTATTCTAAGAATACTTCTAGGGTTTTAGACACTAGGGGCAAAGTAGTCATTTGCCATTACGAGGATATGTTGGTAATTTATCTGATGATAGAGTTAAATATCTTAGAAGTTAGAGACTTCTAATAAAGCGGGATACATTATTGATCCACTTGCCTTTTATAACAGGCGGTTGAGTTCCTGCGGTTGCGGACCGAGTCGAGATAACGGGATTATGTTTTGATTCAGGTAAGTCCTTTGGGCTTACTTAGCTGACTTCTAGATATGAGTGTGGATAATGATAGTGGTGTGTGAATGAGATGTTATAGTTATATTTTTGTAATATATATCTACCGACCTATACTTTGGCCTAAGAGTAACGGGCAGTGGCATTCTGCTCAGTTAGCTTGAGGGCGTTGGGGTTTCTTTAGGGACTAGTCCACACTCGGTTTGTAGTGATACTACCGGCGGAGGTAAGCTAGATCTACACCCAGTTGGATAAGGAACGAAGGCGAGAACTCTTAAGAATTCTCGTGCCACAATTGTAAGATGGAATAAGGTGAATCACTTAACTACTAGATAATAACCGGTTTGTGTGCCAACATGATGATTGTTTTATGCTATCTTGGTTGTGTTTGTGCTATCTTTATTTCTTCTTATATTTAGATTGTCAGCTAACGGTTTATCCGTGTTGTAGAATTTGTAGAGATAAACAGTTGCAGAGAGATTCGGGACGGATGGTCAGCCGGGTCCACGTACTCATTAGATGGGGACGGGGGAGTCTTCCATACAGCATGCATGTTATGTATCTATATATATATGTTTGTAAGGCTGTCATAAGTGTACATTCATACCATAAAAATATTATGTTTTGAAAACTGTTTTAAATGCATTTGTGCCTTGTTGTAAGATCCTAGTAAAGTTGTTGTTTAACCAGGTCGGGACCCATTGTGAGGTCCTAACCAGTAGCTCCCCGAGTTCCAAGAACTTGGGGTGTTACATGGCTTAAAGTTGTGGGAAAGATGATGATAGAATAATCTTAATCCCAGTAGGACCCTGAAATCTCGAGACTTTAACCTTAACCCTAGAACATCTCGTTCAGTCAATGAACATCTCGGCCGGGGTGGAACTTGACTGACCGAGGTGACCTTTTCTGATCCGAAACTGAGAGTTAAGTGTTAGAGTTTTCCAAATCCTATTCTAATTACACCTTTCCTGGTTCAATGCAAGCCTAGGATGAAACATACCCGGTAATTCCTTTGTTTGTTTACCCAAGATCATAAGTGTAGGTAATAAAGGTTTATCCTTTTTTGGGGTTTGAGTGTACCTTCATCCCACCTTTGTGAGTTAGCCTGAGACTTACCCGGTAAAGGTTGATACTATTCCCTTAGTTGATGTGTTGATTTGAGATTATAGTTCCTTTCCTTAGTACCTTGAGACTTACCCGGTAATAGGAGCTTTGGGTTAGGATTGTGAGTTGTGAGACTTACCCGGTGATCTATTCCACTTTAGAAACACCTTCCCTTTGCAAAATCTCAGCTTTGTCCGCTTATCTTGAGATCTTGAGTTGGAACCACAACTAGATGCTTTATTCCCTAGAATTTGCATATTTCCTTTAATTGACCTTATTATCATCTTTTTGATTGCTTTAATCGCTTTTGTGGTTATTAGTTTCATTGACGACCTATACTTGCTTTGATTCACCTAAGTCCCTGAGATCGATACCTCGGAAATTTTGCTTTTTACTATAATTGATCCGTACACAACGGGCTCGCATCCTTATTTTAAGCATATTTTTTGGGATATAAATTTAAAGCTTGCACACTCCATTTGGAGCGAACACTACCCAACTATGACATGAGACTGAGAGGTTCTCTGCGATTAGCACATTCAGGTATTTGACGAGATGCATCGAACCACTTCTGTTGGTATACGGGGACGGAGGCGAGGGTGGAGAGACCCTCATGCCACACAATAAGTTGAATCTAGAGTGAATCATCCTATAAAAGACAATAATGAGGTTGTGTGCAAGAATGTTGTTGTGTTCATTTTTCATACTGATGTGTGATTATGCTATTATAGTACTCAGTTAATACCTTAGGATTGTTAGCTAATAGTTTTACCGTTATGTTGTTAGATTTTTTGTAGGGTAAGAAAGTTGTAGAGTGACCAAAGTGGATGGTCAATCGAGTCCACGTATACATATATATTGGGTGGCCTTTCAGTTATTGCATTCATATAAAAAAGCTCATTTGTGTCTTGTTGTAAGAGTCTTGCATTGTTACTCCATTTAAGACTTATCCAATCAATTTAGATTACATAAGTTATTTTCTGTTTTTCTTGCTTTTGTCAATTCAATTTCATATTAATGTTAGTCTTTGTAGCTCCCGGAACAAGACATCACCTTTTCTATTGCGGCATTCCCTTTCCTTCTTCCAATTCTAATTTTGACTTTTAGGGGGCGTTTGGTTGGAGAAGCGGAATGGAAACGGACTCATTCCGTTGATAGGATAAATTTAGTCAATTCTCATGTGTCTATTAATCCACAAAAAATGTCTCAATTGAGGAGTCTTCCTCATCCTCCATACAAAATTGTTTCCATTCTCTCCATTTTATTTCCCTATAGGGTATTAAAAGCATCAATTCCTCCTTCCTTCACTTGCATTTACACCAAAAAATGAGATTATTTTCAATGATGTTAGAGGTGTACATAATGTATAATGTCACAAATATGTACTTGATTCGTTTCTGTTCCATTTCATTCCCTTCTCATGCAACCAAACGAGGGGTTAGTTTCGGAGTATTGACAAGGAACCTAATATCATATCATTGTTTACTGTCGGGTTTAGGACATATCAACCTAGAACAACCGAGTGTTGACGATGCTTATAATTTCCTTGGAGGTGGCACCAAAGATCTCATTTTAAAGATTGAGTCAATACAAGCAGAGTCAAGGGGTTCATATCCCTTGATTCACTTTAAGTGGTACATGGACATTATCCGAATATTGAAAACACTCTTAGAGAAAATCCGGAAAGAATAACTAAAGGGGCACCATCCAAACTTTTCCTTTTTATGTCTCTATAACATTTTTTTATACCCCTCATTAACTTTAAGTGATATGAGTTTCAGAGAGTTTTTTTTAGATTTAGTTTATCAACTTCAGTCATGAGTGTGTGTTTAACATGACTTTAAGTGATATGAGTTTCAGAAAGTTTTTTTTTTAATTAAGATATCCCAAGAATTATACGGGGTTTTCTCAAATTCCATTACAATCTTGAAAGTTTTTATTTCATTCAAAACAAAACGGATATGGAGAGAAGTCCATTAGAGGCAACGATGAAAGGAGACTTGAATGGCTGCGAAGGACATCGTCCGTCAGGAAAGGAATTTGTTCGTTGACATTCCTACAAAGTTGGTGAGAAGTTGTGATTACTAATGAACGGATTGAAAACCTTGTATGCCTGAATCGAAGAAGAAACGATGGAAGACCTTACCCGTCTAAAAAAGAACCGATGAGATTCGTGTACAATAAGAAAGGATATTAAAACATTTAGTTTATTTTAACTATTAGTGGACAATATGAATGAAGAGGGACTTTCGAAATTTTTGCTTATTTTAATTACGTGTATTTTGGTATTTTATTCAAATGGAAACCAATTTAAAAAAAAATCTAACTAAACAAAGTCTTTATGTAAATCACAAGTCTATAAAAAAGCTCGTTTACAACCATTACCACAACCACTACACCAAATCTAATTTTACTAAATAGACCATAAAGTTACTCAAAAATGTAAATTAACGCAAAATGTAAATCAATGCAAAATGAGTCTTATAAATAAGTTATGATCATCATACCCATCCAATAGCATGTGTCATTCGATCCAACAACACAAGTCCCTCAATTTATAGGGGCTCATAATATTTGTTTTTGTTGATTTATTTTACAATAGAGTGCTTGTCATATTGGGTTAAAAGGGTAAATGATTGGGAGTCCAAGTATTATTTTTCATCTTATTCTTTCAATTTTTCTTTTCTATAAATTTGTTATAATATTTTTTTTTTAATTCTCTTTATTTACTTTTTCTCTAAAAAATTATATTTAAAGTTAGGAACAACCATATTTCACTTTTTATATACTTTTTCCTAAATTAATTTAATTTTTTTATCCTTTTCATTTTTCCTCATAATTTTAAAAATTAAGAAATTTTTTTTTGCATTGACACGGGGCCTTCGAAATTCGTTGGAGGACCCTAATGATTAGGGGTGTTCAATCCCGGATATCCGGGAATTTTTTTGAGTGAAAACGGTATCCGGATCCGATCCGTAAGTTGCCGGATATCCGATCCGAGAAGAATAAACGGATCGGATATCCGACAGCGGATATCCTAGTGATCCGGAAAAAAAACTACATTCGTAATTTACAGATGCTGTTTACAGCAAATCAGCACCATGAATTAGTAAATCAACACCATGAATCAAACTAGATTGAAGTGGTATGAGTAACAGCAAATCAGCACAACACTTTGTAACAGCAAATCAACACCATGAATAAGTAACATTCAGATTGAATTTTACAATGTATAAATAAACTACTAACAACAAATCAGAGAGATTGAGGGTTGAAACCTGCAGGTCGGTACTGTGACAGAGTTGCAGCAAATCGGCACAACAAAGGAGACAAAGGCGAAGGACGAGAGAGTAGAAGAGAGGGGCTGAGCGTCTACAGTGCAGGTCGAGGCACTGAGCGTCTACAAGTCGAGGGTTGAGCATCTGTAGGTCGAAGACGAGAGCGCCTGAGCCGATGAAGGCGATACTGCGAGAGAGGTTGCGACTTGCGAGAGACGGATGGTCGGAGTCGTCGGAGACTCGGAGCCGATGCAAGCGAGAGAGGGCCGAGAGGTTGAGAGATTGTCGCCGTCACCTCCTTAGAGAGTTAGGAATAGAGAATTAGAGAGTCACTGTGGGAGTCGTGGCTTGTTTGAGTGTCGGCTGCAAAAAAAATTAGGGTTTCTGTATAAAATAATTGCAAAAAAAAGTTGGCGAGGAGAGACTCGAACATTAGACCATCAGGAAAAACGAATTAATGTGGCACTCCCTCTCACCAACTCAGCCAGTTCAACATTTGTAATACATTTCAATTAATGTTAAATATATAATCGGATAACGGATATCCGGGTATATAAAAAATAAGATCTGTATCTGTTCCGCATATCCGAAAATTTTCCCGGATCGGAGCGGATACGGATACCTTTCCATCGGATCGAGTAATTGTCGGATATCCTTAAGTCGGATTCTCGGATTATTGGCGGATCGGATAATTTCTGAACACCCCTACTAATGATCACAAACGTACATTTATTTCTTAATTATAGAAAAAACATTGTCATTCCGACCTCATGCATCTGTATTGTTTGATGGAGAAAATGAAAGTTAAAATAATCACAATATACTAATATCCTCCCAACATTATGTATAATCATATCATAAAATGATTCCCTTTGAGTTCATTCCTACCCACCGTACTAACCTTATAATCATAATGCATTGTTAAGTGAACTTGTAATCATTTGAACCCTCGCCGTACTTGAGAATATTTTATAATAGTATGAAGACAAAGATTCATCTCATCGGCGGAAGACCATAATATATATTTGTCAAGTTTGAAATCAAGTGCATTGTATATAGCAAAATCATTTGAGAAAATTGATAATATAAAGTGCGAATGGGAGCAATATGGGTTGCATCAAAGATTTTAAGTATTCAAATGTGGTTGGAGGTTGGGAGTACACTATTTCTTACAATTTTTTGTACTGTACCAGGCCTTTTGTTTATTCAAAACTTCAACTAAAACCTACACTTATTCTATAATATATTATTTATAAAATTTATATGTTATGTCTTAAATCATTTAAGTATGTTAAATAATTAAATGAAATGAATATATTTTTTATTCATATATTAATAATTATAGTAGATTATTGTTGTTAGAATAATATATATATATATATATATATATATATATATATATATATATATATATATATATATATATATATATATATATATATATATATAGAGTATAGATCCTATGAGAACACCCTCTAACGTGAGAACATGAGAACATATTCGTAATTATTATTAGTTTTGTTACGAAGGTGCCATATCGTTTAATGTATTATTCGTAGTTATTGTTGGATTCCTAATTATTATTATTCGTAATTATTATTAATTATGATATCTACTCTAAATCTCAACCCTTAATACTCATCATCCAACGGTGTACGATTGTTCTCATGTTTTCACGTTAGGGGTGTTCTCATGGGAACCACACCCTATATATATATATAGATTTTAGTTCAAGTAAGAAGAGAGCTTGTAGATAGGAATTAGGAGGGTTGTAAGCCATTTGATGGATTTTAAATCAAGGGCTCTCACACGCCCATCATTAATGGCATTTTTGTAAATTGAATAAAAATCTAGAAAAATACCCTTACGTTCAAAATAGTCATTGGTGTTCATACTTTTATATGCCATTGTTCATGTTTTTATACATAAGTGTTCATAGTATTTTTATTCATCAAAGTGTAATGTCCATTTATTCTTTTGAGTTCATTTTATAATGCATATATGTTCATTTACAGTATATAACCACAAAAAATAAAAAACTCATCACAAAACGTTAAAAGATGATCATCATATGTTATGTATGTGTCAAAGTTATAGATCAATCATCGTTGTTCATACTTTTATACATCAATGTTCATGTTTTTATTCGTCAGTGTTCATACTTTTTATGTCATTGTTCTTGTATATTTACAAACTATTTTTCTATAAGGCATTTTGCCGAACAGTTTGCGTGCACACTAAAATGAGCATATAGATTATTCAATTGGAGCTATTAGACCAACTCAACATATGTATATACATATATTTTCTCAATCAAACTTATCAAAGACAAAAATGATTCAAACAAATTTGATTTCGAACACAAACATCAATCATAATGAAACAAAAACCTTAAGAATGAAAATCTAAACAGTTAGAGTAGAAATTCGAAGAAACAAAATCTGAATCGTCTTGTATTCTCTTTGATTTCACAATTTTTTATGTAATCTATCTCTGAATACTATAAACACGATTTGAAAGAAAAGTATAATTTTCAAAAAAATGATCATATTATAAAACACCATAACTGTAAAAAAAATGAATACATACTTGTAAAAAAATGAACATCATATTTTATTAACACGATTTGAAAGAATAGTATAATTTTAAAAAAAATTTTTTTTTTTAAAATATAAAAATGAACAATTTAAAAAATGAATAGTTAGTGTTCGGAAAAAATGACCATTTATTGATAAAATATGAACAACGACTCTCTTAAAAATGAACACATACTTATAAAAATATGAACACCGATTTTTGTTTACAAAAAGAAAATCTGGAAAAAAAAAGAAGTGATGTGGCATGCCACATGTCACCACCCCGGCTCTCCTCATTCCTATCTGCAAGGGTCCTCCTCACCGGAACCGGACCCTATATATATATATATATATATATATGTTCCGGTAAGCACACACCTTATAGAGAGGAGTGAACAAAAATTTTGTTCATTTTATTATACTATGTACTCATTTTATACGTTAGTTGTTCATTTTATTTCGGTATCACTGTTCAACTTTTTTCTTCAAATTATGAACAAAAATATGCGTTGCGTTTTAGGATAAAATTTAATTTTTGATTTTTTTTTTAAAAAAGAATAATTATTAATTAAAAAATGAACTTGGTAGTACAAAAAAAAAATTCTCCTCACTTCATCTCCGTAAGAAGCCCCATCACCCGAACCAGACATATATATATATATATATATATATATATATATATATATATATATATATAGAGGTTGGCTCACATGTAAACAGCTCTTACCATGTAAAATGAGAACAAATTGTATTCGTTAGATCGTTAAATAGATGTATGAGATTAGGTGATATTAAAGGAAAAAAAAATTGTGTGATTAGTGGAAGAAATTTTCGGCGGTATATTCACATATATTCGACGGTATATAACTGACTCATATAGTATATATTCGGCGGTATAGTCACATATATTCGATGTATAGTATATATTTTGTAATTTGTTCTCATGTTTACATGGTAAGGGCTGTTTACATGTGTGTGTGTGTGTGTGTGTGTTTGTGTGTGTTCCAGTGAGCAGACTCCTTATAGAGAGTAGTGGGAATTGTTCATTTAATTGTATTTTATAACACCACAAATTCTAAGAACTTGGGATGCTACGGGCTAGGACCTCACAATGGGTCTTGACCCTAAGCTTTACAACAATTTCATCGGATCTTGTAACAAGGCACAAATAAATGAAAAACTCCAAAAATAGATAAAATACCAAAAGGTTTAACATTTGTAAAATCAACAAACTTTTAGCCGAGTTCTACAACAATAACTAAAAAGTAATGAGATTAATAAAACTCATATCCCGTCCTATAATGTATGGGACCCCCTGGCTGACCATTCCTTTCGGATCACTCGACAACATCCCTAACCTGCATGACATCTACACAACGGATAAACCGTTAATAACATACTATGAATCAGAATAACTATAACAACACATACCCACGTCAATAAGCAAAACACACAAACTTGCTTTCACATAATTTCGTTTATTATCTTTCATTAAATTATACACTTTACTTATTCAACTTTTTTTGTGACACGAGAATCTCCCAAAACTCCCTATGCCCCCTTATACCAACAGGAATGGATCCGATGCATCTCACCGTTTACCTGCCTGGACTAGTCGCAAAGAACCTCCCAGTCTCTTGTAGAACTGGAAAAGTTGTCACCTCCCGATTATCATACACTTGGGCCAATCAACATAAAAGTTCATCCTAGCATGTTCTTCAACATTTAAACATCTAGCACACACCACTATCATAGCTATGCTAAACCATAGAAGGCGGCTAAGTAAGTCCGAGGGACTTACTCGTATAAAAGGAAACCTATCTCAAATATCACGCTCAACTTTCCGCAGGAAAGTACTCTATGCCTGCTTAAACACGACATTCCAAATCAGCAACTATCCGACATGCTAGAAGTCCTCGACTTCTAGTCTCATTGACCTCCACAAGGTCATACTACAACATGCTAGAAGGTTCCTACTTCTAATCTCAATGATCTTTACAAGATCATACTACACATGCTAAGATGTACTAATCTTAGTCTCAAGGTCCCCAGTGGATCAACACCATAGCAACAAGCTCCAAAGCTCTTGAACCACTTCCAAGAACCTAAACAACCACCAGCCACTAAGTGACATTCTCACTAGTTACCATAGGATCCAGTCTAGCATGATGCTACTACTAGACTAACAACAACAAGGAAGGGAGCAATGTGCCAAGGAAGATGCCACTAACCGGAGACAAGGCGCGACTGCGGTTAAGGAAGGCGCGGGTGCCGTGACAGGCTTCAGGACATCGTAACCGCGGTGACACTGAGGCGTGGGGGCGGCGGCTTACGGAAGGCGTGGGTACGGGGCAACACATGCATGGGTACATAATTTCTCCAAGACAAATGCCGAAGGTTCTTCAACGAACAACAAACCCTTCTCAGGCCGGATCTACTCTTCTTTGTGTTTCCCACAGAACAACAATAACCACCAAGACCTGGATTCTCGCAACAACAACGGACACAAGGAAACACATAGTATCAAGACTCAATCTTGATTCTTTGCCAAGAAGAAGAAGATGAAGAAGCAACAGAAGAAGAAGGAACGCAAAAAGAAGAACGAAGAGGGAGAAGATAAGATTTAATGTCTGATCCAGAGACTTGCCACCAGATCCGTAGTCTCTAATCAACGTGCAGAAGGTTGCAACTCACACTTCTGGAAGAAGGGGAGAACAAGGAAAAAAGATGACGAAGAAGAGAAGAAGGAGAAGAGTTTTACATAAGAGGGAAAAAGAGAACGGCTGGGGAAAGGAAAAGCCCATAAAGAACTCTAGGAGATCAAAGATAGAATAAAATAGAAAAGGAAAGAACGAACGATGGTTGCGAAAAGATCGCACGGGATCTTTCGAAAACGCACCCGCTGCAAGACCATACCGTGACCGCGACAACTAGGTTACTGCTCCCGTGGGCTCTTGGACCACAGGTGCGAAGACTTCCTTTCGGCACCACTAATGTGGTTCTGAAAGTGATGCAGGACCATCCTTGATAGCATCTACACCTACATTACATGGATCCTTCACTAAATCAGAACAGGAGAGACTCAAGAAAAGGCTGCTTGCAAGCTTCCACATGGGAGGATTCGAAAGAATGGAGGATTGCATGGAAGGTGCAAAATCTCGGTCAACAACCCAAAATCTCGGCTGAGAATTTCATCCGAGATTTGGAGCTTGATACGCTTTAGAAGATCCGGCCAAGATCTTCTATTTTTGGAAGAACTATCTTTTATTATTTTGTTATCTTAAAAGTTCTCCAACATTATTTAAGGTAATTGTTAGTTTTATCTTGTAGGATTATATCTTTACATTTTTAGATAATCTTGAAAAGATTCTTTCCTAGATTATCTTTTAAAGATATCTTTCTTAGTTTAAAATAGGAAAGTATCTTTTATAAATAGCCTTAGAAGGATAGATTTTTAGGTAGCTCAGTTTTGAATTTGATTTTCCACAATATTGTGAGACACTTGTGACTTTATTCATGAAGTTTTCATTTTATCATTCCTATTCAATCAAAAGGAGAGTTTTTGATTGAAAAGTTATAAATCATTTCTAGGTTGTTCTTGTGTGTGTTAATCTTTTTGAAGGTTGGTGCTACAAGACCAACTAGTCTCTCCTTGTGTTTGTCTTATGTAGAAGGCTTGTGTAAGGTTAAAGAAGGAAGGGTGAAAGATAATTTTTTGTATTGGGTTTTGACACATAATTGGTTAAGGTTCTTTGCAAGTCTTATAATAGTCCTATCTTCATATATTTATCATATATCATTCCATATTATCATCTTCTTATATTTCCATGTCATTCATTATTCCGCATTCTGAGTTTTACTAAATCTCGGTATGTTCTTCCCAATATCTCGCCCAAGATTTTCATTATCTAACCGTGATTTGCTTCAGTCGAGGACTTTCAATCTAGATCGGGAACTATGGCATCAACCCCGCATCAAAGCGGTATCAAAGCTAAGCGACTGAAGTCCGTATCAGGTTTGAGTCAATTTTTATTTGAGTCTTCTTTGAATCATATAAAAATTGAATCTTTTCTTGTTGCGATTATATTTTTGAGAATATTTGAGGATAACATGTGTTGATTTGTGTCCTTTGGAAGAGAGAAACGTCATAGCCAAATACAAAGCCAAGTACTAACCGTTCGACCATCTCACCCAACCGTACCAATATTTTCGCTTAAGTTTACGCCTAAAGTTGAGCTCTTTACGTTACTTGTTCCCCAAGTTTTGTGAGGTTTTCTTATCTAGTTGAAGATCATATATATTGGATTTGAGTAAGATCTAATAGATATTCAACTGCTAATTTAAGGAGGAGAAATATTTGCAAGATATTATTGTTAAAAGATCTTATCTAGTAGGTGATATCTTATCAAAGCTTTGGAACAAAGATATATACGCTTCTCTAGCAATAAAAGGTCCTAAGGCAACCATAAAATAGGACACCAGATGTGATATATACGCTTATCTAGTAGGTGATATCTTATCAAAGTGCACCTTGTGCAAGAGTATATCAAAAGAAGAGTTTCTATACCAACCTTTATCCAGTTACGAGCCTTATCCATTCCCAAAACCAATCTCGGCTATCTCTCTCTCCAACTGCGCAGGTTCAATGTATGTCTTTCTCTCTTCTTAATATCTTGTGTGCCTTTTCTTCCCTCTCTTATACTCTAAACACATTGAGTCGGATTCTGTGGGTGTGTTAGTTAGTATCTATACTTTCTATCATACTGGTTGCATCATACTTGCAATTTTCTTTCTATCTTTGTGTCAATTGTGTGAAGAGACCTACAACGGGAATCCTTTTAACTAACTTCCAACACAAGAACCTTTCTCCAAACCAAGTTGAATACTTGAGGCATCCAAAGAAGTTGTAGTTGAATCTAGTGCACCGATTGATAAAGAAGCTTTAATCCATCCAAGACAATTACATCAAATTAGCTTGTGATTCACTACACAGTGTGAGTACGAGAGAAAACAAGTAAGGAACCCTCATGTTCACTAAATTCACGCGTTTGTTGTTACTTTATGTGATTGTGTAGGATGTATACACCATAATATCATTATGGGGGAAAACCTTGGCCCCCAGTGAGAAATCTCGCCCGAGGTTTTAACCGAGATATGCCCCAATCAAGGTTTAATCAGTACGCTCCTCAACGGAGATCAATGAACGAGGATGATGGACGTTCCCGTGTTCCATACCGGACCTCAAGCACTGAATCATTCCCAAGAATTCACCATGAGCAAGGTATGAGATATTCAAGTCAACATTATAACACGTGTAACGCTCCACAATTTGATAACTTTCAGGTGCTTGAGGATGAGAGGGACATGTGGAGGAACTATCCTAGACGTCAGATCCCTAGTTTCGATGGAAGGAGCGATCCGTACGCTTTTATGGAATGGGAGACTAGATTTAAACAAATTTGATCTTACCATCAAATTAATGAGCAAAGAAAGGCCCAACTTATTGCATTGGAATTCCAAGGATACGGCTTAGAGTGGTGGGATCAGCTTGTTAAAAAAAAAGAATAAGCATGCTAGACCCTACCATCAATACATGAAGGAAAACGAAGACAATAATGAGAGCAAGATTTTTTCCCCCACATTATGCTAAGTAACTAAGGCAAAGCTTGGACAACCTAAAGCAAGGTTCTAGGAGTGTAGAAGAGGTTTAGACAGCCCTGCGAATGGCAATGATGGAGGCCAACATTATAGAGGATGATGGAGCAATGATGGATCGTTATTTACGTATTTTTCATCCTACTATAATTAATGAACTTGAGTTATATTCTTATTATTCCATGACAGATCTGTTGCAGTTGGCCATAGAAATTGAAAGAAGAATCAATGGAAGAAGACCAACAACTAGATCCAACGTTGGAAATGCAAGTTCATGGGAGCAACAACAATCTCGGCCCTAAAATATCGGCTCCAGTCACCCCAGATTTCACCCGAGATTTTCAAAAATCGAGGAGTTTCCATCAAGGTAGGCTTCACCAGTCATCCAACATCGGGAACCTCGCCCAATGATGATTATTCCATAGAAAACATAAGACGTACATTGGAAAGGTTGAGTAAATAGTTGATCGTGGAAGAATCACGAACTCTCATGCCCCGGAAGGAGAAATCATCAATGGAGGTTATCCAAACTGAAAAGGTTAGCGATTCTAAACCTTCTATTTCTATGCATGATCATGTGGATTTGTTGAAATCGGAATCTACTATTGTGTTACATCCTAAGACTAGTGTGGAAACCCATAAGCATGAATATGATTTGATTAGTGATGATGAGTATGACATAAATACTAGCATGATGAGTATTATCTTGTTAACAATGATCATTTAACTAAGTTGATTTGTGATGACTCTTTTGATTGCGATGTGCATGAGCCTAAGTTCTTGCGAACCTTAATCTTGCAACGCTGTCCAAAGGGAAGCGAGTGAGTTCTATTGTAGGATTGCGAGTTGCGGATATCAAGAAGAAGGATATACACATAGTCTATGAGCCAAGAATGCCGGAGTGTGGTGAAGGAAGTGCTATCATGATAAGGATGGAACCTCGGTATAGGAAAGCAAGATTTTACTCCACGAGAGATATCTCGGCCAAAATTCAAAAATCTCGGCCTAGAGTCTCATCCGAGATTGTCTACTGTCGTAGACTGTTTAATATCACAATTGTAGATCCACACCCCAACCTTTCAAGGTTTCTTTCTGGCCTTGAGGAAGAGTTATATAAGGAGCTTCCACCCATTGACATCCCTCCTAGAAGTTGTTATCGAGAATTGTTCATGTGGAAGAAAGCTCTACAGAAAGACCTTAGCATGAGAGTATTTGAAGAGTTAGTTGTTCGCCTCAAAGCGTGCGTGGAAATAAGTTTTAATTATAAAACTGAAACAAAAGCAAGCGAACCCGCAGTGTACAGATCGGCGTAGTTAAGCAATTATTCCAGAGTATTGAACTCAGCGATTTGGTGAGTCAAATTCAGTTTCAAATAATCGAGCAAGTAAAAGTATAAAAGCTTTGCAAATATTGGGGAAAACAGCATTCCTAAAGATCCAGGTATCCAATTGTGGCAATCGATTCAAGATATTATATAGATATAAGGACAGAGTTGAGATTGCAAAGGTATAACTAAAGTAAGGTAATGTACGGTGAAGTTCCAAAACCCTATATGTCTAACCCAAAGACACTCTCTATAAAGGTTGTTGAGGCTGCAGTATAGAAAGGATCTAAAGGTAAGAATTGATCTCAAATACCCATGCCCAAACCCAAGGAATCAAAGACAAACTAAAACATTTAAGGTTGTGACACTCGAAACCGAAATAGAGGATGTTGAGTCTCACTACTACCTAGGAAAGGCAAGTCAAGGCTAGGCTAAAGCTAATCTTTAACTTTGGATTAAAGCAAAATCAAAGGTCGTAAAACAGAGAAAATCACGGCTAGATCTTGATATTCCACGGCTGTGGAACTCAAGAACAGACCGTTGTTTAGGGTGTCGACGAAGTTTCTTACACTCTCAGGGTCCAATCTGTTTACGATCGATCAATCATCACCTAAGCCACAACTATCAACCCTTCACCTTAGAATTGCTAAAGGGTTTTAGCAAATAACCATCATCATGATATCAAAAATCAAGTTTAAAAGAGAAAGGGTATAAAACTCCGAAAACTCAATAATTATCCCATAACAAAACTTGAATCCACAATAATGTATGTTTGATGAATGCAGAAAAATAGGAAAAGAAATCCTCACAACGATCTAGAGAAACAACGAAGAACGGGATGTCAATCCGTCCTCCAATCGAAAACCTAAGATATCTCGAAAGTACACAATCTCCAAAATCACGTCTTTCTCCAAATCTCCAATCCTTCGCCTCAATCCCGAACGTCCAATTGCAAGCGTAGGTAAAATAAACCCTAAAGCAACCGTCCCCGAAACTCCCTTCTCAAGCCTTCTTATAGGGCGAAATAGGGTTACGAGAAAAGCCCAATAATTTGCCACGTCACCTTCGTCATGAAAATCACGGTCTCATAACTTTCCACGGCCGTGGTTTAGACCGTGTAACTTTCTGTTGTGCTTCAAACTCACTTTCCACGATCCAATGCCAAATCCATGGCCGTAATTTACGGCGTGGAAATCCAATTCTTTTTGAAAGCCTTTATTTCGTGATGTTCTTCACTCATGCTCCTTCCTTAGCTTCTCCAAAGCATCTCTTTGCCATCAAGTATGATCAAATACTCCTTTCCTTCCACATTTTTGCTCCAATCCAAGCCTTTATTCACCTATAAACAAAACAAAGCTAGTGTAGATCTCTATATCGACAAAGTGGGTGAATGAGCTCACAATTGCTTCAAACTCGTATCTATGTACACATAAAAGAGGGAAAAACAACTAAAACAAGTGCCTAAAATATAGTCATATTTCATGCTAACATTAACTAAAGCTAAGAAGGGCAGTAACTATACTTTTGACATTATATTGTTACCTCCTATTAGATGTGCTTAATCTAGGAGTTGTGATCCATATACATCTTTAAACTATAACGATTTTGTGATTAAGTTGTTTTCCCTAACTTGCTTTGATCTTATTGTAACACCCCAAATTCTCAGAACACGGGAAGTCACGGGTTAGGACCTCACAATGGGTCATGACCCTAGTTTTGGCAATGTTTTCACTAGATCTTACAACAAGGCACAAATGAGGAAACCGGAATTCATAAAACGATGTTTTACTATTATGAATGCGACAATATGATACTATCATCCAACAACATAATTAAGATCAAAACGTCTAAAAGTCATTATACTAAGAAGGAAATACATTAATAAAAATATCAACCCCATCCTAGGGAGTATGGAGACTCGGCTGACCACAACTTCTGGATCACTCAGCCGCTGCTTTAACACGTGATAAGTCTAAACAATTAAAATAATCAATCTTTAGCTATCTATTTAAAAGTTAGAAAAAAAGATAATAGCACACACATATAATAACAAAAATAAAACACTCATCCTGCTTTCAGAGAATTGCGTTTATTATTTTTTAATTAAATCATACACTTTACTAATGCAACTTATTTTGTGACAAGAGTGATTCCCAAACCTCTCCTCTGTCCCCATATACAAACAAGAATAGATCCGATGCACCTCACCGTGTATTAGTATGGCCTGGCCTGAGAGAACCTCCCAGACTCCTATCAGAGCTGGGCACTGATGTCACCGCCCGTTATACATACACTTGAGCCATAAACTTATAAAAGGTCGTCCTATGCATGTTATAATTATTAAACACACAAACACACACAACCATCATCGTTCATCTAACATTTAGAAGCCAACTAAGTAAGCCCAAATGACTTACCTGAATCAAAACTCAATTCCCGTTGTCTCAACTCGGTCCGCAATCGCAACAACTCAACCGTCTGTTACAAAAGGCCAGTGGATCAATAATGTATCCCACTTTTCTTAGAAGGCTCCAACTTCTCAGATACTCAAATCTATCATAAAAAGAATTACCAAAATACCCTCGTAGTGGCAAATTACTATTATGCCCCTGGTCCCAAAATCTTAGAAATTTCCATGACATAGTTCAAACTATTCCTTGGAACTCAAATCCAGAATCTAACTCTAAAAAGGAAGTTTGTTAAAGATTTAGAAGAGTTAACCAAATTCTTGACTTTCTTTAAACGTCGCTAGGATCCAACTTTGGCTTAAGGTATGAGGCTCATATAAGAATATAAAATTCCAATAAAAATATCTAAGTCTTCTATGCTATTCACTCTACTCATAGAAGCAAAGAATTCTCACAAATACCCAACAACAACTCCTATACAAATCTCCAAAGTTGGTTCCAAAATCCAGAATTTCTATACTTTGCAAAAATCTGAGTGTTTTCACAAACTGCACAACCAACCTACTTTGAACTCTTATAGATCCAGATCCGACCGTTGGATCAACCTCAATTTCTAATACATCACACTATGCATATCCGCATATCCCTCTATATCATATTAAAACTTGAACGGTAAATTATGTTTCTAAGGTATCGAACTATAAGCTCAAACATGACCGCAACAAACATATTTATGGAATTATAACCTCTTGGATCTACAAGAGATCTTGTGTTCAAGTTTCATTAGTCTCATTGTGATGCCTCCTCATGTATGCACTAGATCCCTGGTTCGAAACTTGTGGGTCACAAGCATCGGTTAGCATTCCTCTCTTGTACGTAGGATGATGGAAACAGTGATAAGGTTACTTACCCCTCTCAAAACCCTAGGCTCGTCTGGTTGTATTGGTGACGTGTAGAGGTGTGGTTGGGTCCCTGGATGGACTCGTCGGATCTGCAACAACGTCAACATGTTCCTCGCACATAGAAAATCAAGGTAACGCAGAGACTTACCCCAAGGCTTGTAGTCGGTATGCTTATAGTTTGCTCTCGCTAGAAGTGGTAGTCTACAAGAGAGGTAATAAATGCCACCGGTGGTTGTCGAGGCCGACCTCTCAGCCACAGTAGTTGACACAGAAGGGACCAACGTAGGGCAAGGCTGCACAAGTCCCTGAGATGAAGAACCAGTCCACAAGACATGCTCCTTAATCGACAGAATGGAAGGGATAAACAAAAGACTCACCTCAGTCTTCCTATTAGCGTGGAGACGTAGAAGAGAGGTGGGGGTAGACAGAAAGGGAGGATGGAAGGAACACAACACTAGGTTTAGGTGGCTCGACAAACTATCAAAGTGAGGAGAGGGAAGGAGGATTGTGGGCGTGATCTACAACGTATCCTAAGCGTGAATCTGGACGCCAAGAGGGAGGAAAGAGAGGAATTGCAACACGATTTCAGGGAGCGTTTAAGGGAAGCGGATCTCTCTTCCAACTCAGCACACACATGTACGTAGAAGAGGCTTATCCTCACTGTTGGGCTGGGGAGAAATGGGTTACACGGGCTGAAGAAGGAGCACACAAGGCTGGTTGGAGATCTTCGTGGGCTAGTTGGCGCTCCCTTGGGCAGGCTGGAAGTAAGGCATGGAAAGGAGCAAGGATCAACGTGGGCTGTTGAGCTAGGCGTGCAAGCAAGGTTGCGTGGATGTTGTCTTCCTGGCTGTAGAAGGCCAATGTAGAAGGCAATGAGAAGCAAGGGTTGAGGAGCTTGTCAAGCCCTTGTCATGGCCTTGTCAAAGTTTGTCATAGGCTTTGTCATTGTCTTGTCAAAGTTTGTCATGGGCTTTGTCAAGGCTTGTCAAATTCATGTCATGTTCTTGTTAAATAACAAAATGTGTCATGACTTTCTCAAAATATATGGATATATATTCTAGGGTTTGCAAGAATAGAGTTTGGTTAACTTTCATCATTTTATGTGAGTTTAAGCTTACATAAAATGATAAAAAATTATGGTGGTATATAACACTAGGTATCATGAGAAAAAGGTCAACAGATTGAAATCCGGTTTGACTTGAAAATCACGGAAATAATTTTCCGGATATTATATCAATACCTCCTTACAATAAGTTTCGTCCCAAAAGTTAGAATAAGGAATATATACTCAGATGACTTTCCGTAAATAGAGTCGAAATATCCAACTCTAACTTTCTAATATGCAAGAACCACTCAATCCTCATAGTTAGGCAACACATACGAACACAAATACTTAATCCAATATAAAGTCATATAAGTTACACGGAACAACATTCGAGTACTAACTCATCAGTACAAAAGCAGCGGCTAACTCCGCAAAGAACTTGGGGTAACTACGCCTAACGCTCTCCTCTGTCTCCCAAGTAGCCTCATCGGCTCCCAGTCTAGACCACCGGATCCTCAACATCGGTACATCCTTAGACCGTAGACATCTAAAACTGCGCTCTAGGACAGTTGGGTACTCTACAAAAGTATGATTTGGCTCGACTATGAAATCCTCATGGTTGATGTCTTATCTTGGGTTCGGTATGTACTCTCTCAACTGAGATACATGGAAGACCGGATGGAAACCCTCTAGTCTTGGTGGAAATACTAGTCGATAGGCAACCTCTCCGACCCTCTCCAAGATCTTAAAAGGTCTGACATATTGGGGACTCAGTTTTCCCTTAATGCCGAAACGCCGGACACCTCTCGTTGGTGACACTCTCAACCACACCTGTATTCCAACTCTAAACTCCAAGGGTCGACGGCTCTTGTCGGCATAAGATTTCTGACGACTCTGAGATGCTAACATCCACTTTCGGACTAGAGCAACTTGAGCGATGTCGTCTTGTATCTGCTCCGGAGCTACTCCATCAGTTGTGCTAGGTCCATCCCACCACAATGGTGTACGACATCTCCGCCCATACAAAGCCTCATAAAGAGCCATCCCGATAGACGCGTGCCAACTATTATAATTCAAAAACTCTACAAGGTTAAGGTGATTTGGCAATAATTGTCCCCAATCAAGCACAAAGGCTTGCAACATGTCCTCTAATGTCTCGATGATCCTCTCAGACTGACCATCAGTCTGTGGGTGATAAGCAGTGGTAAATTAGAGACTGGTCCCCAAAACCGTATGTACATTTTGCCAAAATCTCGAGGTGATACATCCCTCTCTATCAGAATCGATAGTCTTCGGAACTCCATGGAGTCTCACAATGTGTCTGGTGAACTCCTCAACTAGACGACTTACTGGCCATGATTCCTTGATAGGAATGAAATGTGTGGTCTTCATCAATCGATCAACCACTAATTACATAGCATCAAAACCTTTGTTGAGTCTCAAACCCGTAACAAAGTCCATGGAGATTCCATTGTGGCACTAGGAGTGGGTGGAGCTCTCATCTGGACCTGTGATGCTCAATCTTGACTTGTTGGAAGGTCGCACACTAAGCTACATGTTGTGCCACATCGTGCTTCAAACCACCCCACCAGAAGGAACGTCTCACGTCTTTGTACATCTTACTCGTTTCGGGATGTACTGAGTATGGGGTAGCATGAGCCTCACCCATTATCCTCTGTCTGAACTCGCTATCTGACGGAACACAAATACGATTCTGGCATCTCATCACTCCATCAACACCAATGGTAAACTTAGGTGCCTAATCTCGAGACATCCTATCTCAGATCCTATTTAATGTCGGACAAATCATTTACTTCTATAAGATCTCTCCCAACAGATCAAGTAGCAACTCCAAGGTAGCCAGAAGACGGTTTGTATCCGGAAACTAAATCTCCACCTCTAACCAAGCCAAATTCCTCTACAACTGAGGTTGTATCGTCAACCGGGCTATCACCTTTTCTCGAGGCATCTTTCGACTCAAAGCATCAGCAACTACAATCGTCTTCCCTGGGTGTTAGAGAATCTCAAGGTCATAATACTTGATCAACTCCAGCCACCTCCTCTAGCGGTTATTCAACTCCCGCTGAGTGCATATATACTTTAGAATATTATGGTCTGTGAAGATCTAACATGTCGTCCCATAGAGATAGTGACACTAGATGTTAAGGGCGTGGACAATTGCCGCTAACTCTAGGTCGTGTGTTGGATGGTTATTGATAAAATGCATTATGGTCTATATTTTGAGATTGGTTTGGACGTTTTATCTTCATAAATCTGCATGCATGGCTGTATATTCTTGATGATTTATGTCGTTTTGTTTACCTTTGCAAGAATCGAGGTCTACACCTAGTTTTGTTGTAATTGTAGGAAAATGGCACGTTATGGAGCAATATGGAGCCAAGAGATTTAAGGAGTCATTGGAGCTGCATTTTGGAAAATTGAGGAGCTACAAGGAAGGCATATGAACCATGGAAGTTGGATAGAAATTCAATATTGGACTAGTTTGAGAGATTTGTACGTAGTTGAAGATCATCTCGGTTGACTACAAGATCACCTCGACCGAGATGAATCGCTGGGCCTAGATCGAGACGCACGACCCATGGCCCATGAGATCTTTTATTTTTGGAATATGATTTTCCTATAATTTTGAAGATATTTTCTGGATGGAGAAAAAGGTTGGTTAGCTGATAATATTGGGAGATTAAAGATATTCCAAGGAAGGAAGGAAGTTGAAGGAAGATAACTTTGAAGTGAAAGTTGAAGGCTTTTTGAAAAAAGTTGTAAGGTTTTCTTAGAGAACCTTGATTGTTGTCTTTTGATTTGTTATTTAGGAACACAATTTATTGATTGTTTGAATTGATTGTTTGTTTGATTGAGTGATTATTGAGACCTTTGTGTTAAGGTTATCTTTGTTTGGTTATTGCTTCTTTTCATATATATTTGATTGATATTACCATGATGATTGTTGGCTAAATTCTCGTGCGATTCTAGGATGATTGGCTGAAAGTTGTGGGAAAGACGATGAAAGAATGAGCATTTACCTTAGTGGACCTTGAAAGCTCGAGCCAAAACCAAACTGAACCTCACCTCGGTCGGTTCATAGAACATCTCGACCAAGATCGATATGAACTGAGCGAGCCGTTTGTCCTGATTCGACCATTTCTGAGTGGTTTTAGTTTGCCAAATCTTATCGTTGTTGCACTTTCCTAGTCCATACGCAAGCCTAGGATGAGACTTACCCGGTGATTTCTTTGCTTGTATACCCATGATGATGAGTGTTAGGTAATAAAGTTTTATCCTTTATTAGGGTTTCAGTGTGCCTTCATCCTACCTTTGTGAGATAGCATAAGACTTACCCGGTAAAAGTTAGTTATATCCCCTTAGGTGGTGTGTTGGTTTGAGATTACAGTTCCATTCCTTAGTTCCTTGAGACTTACCCGGTGAGAGGATCTTTGGTTTGGGATAGTGACTAGTGAGACTAACCCGGTGATCTATTCCCACCTTAGAAATAACTTCCCTGACAAACCTCAGCTTTGTCCACGTTATCCTTACAAATCTTGAGTCGGAACCACAACTGGATGTTTTGACCTCTAGAATCCGCATTACCTTATTTGATTATTACATCATCTTGTTTTGTTGCTTTGCTTTTGATTGACAACCTGATTATAACCGTGCTTGATTTCACCATAGTCCCTGTGTTCGACCCTGGAGTATTTGTCGTTATTACAATTGATCCGTACACTGCGGGTTCGCATATTGTTTCAGGATTTTATTTTAGGCTTTAAATTTAAAGTTATTTCGTTCACCATTACACACACGTCTAAGAGCGAACAAGTTTTTGGCGCTGTTGTCGGGGACTTGGTCAAGACCAAGTCCGGTATTTGGTTGTCTTTTAGTGTTGTCGCCCTTGTTGTTATTGATTGCTTTACTTGAGTGATTTCTCAAGATCTTTCTTCAGGTTTTGTGCGAAGAACTCGTGTTGGAAAAAAAATCGTTCCCTACGATCACGAACCAGAAAAGACATACAAGAGAAGATTGAAAGAAGCTAAGATGACAGCACAAGATAATTGAGATCTTGAAGCTGAACTGAAGGACGCATTAGAACAACTTCGGCTGAGTTATGAAGCATTTCAAAGAGAAAGAGAGGAAGCTCGTGCATGAACAAAAGAGATCCGAGCCAACATGGACGAACTGCAAGCCCATATTCTACCTCGACCGAACCCAGTTATCGGACCGAGGCCGAACCCTGACCTACCTGCACCGGTCGAGATACCTCCACCACCACCTCGGTTGCCGGCTAGGGTCGACCGAGGTAACCTGTTCGTTGGAGAACCGCAAACCCTAGGTCAAAGGATGGACCCGAATCAACAAGTGTGGCGTCCCGGAGTTAATCTAGGAGATCCAGCTGAGCATGACTACGAGCTTCGACCTCAAGTCCTCACAATGATTCGACAATGTCAATTTGGAGGCATGGAAAAAGAATCTCCACATCAACACTTGCAAAACTATGAGATTCTTATGGAGACTTTGAGACCATCAAGAGTGGAGAACAACCACTACAAGCTAAGGCCTTTTTACTTCTCTTTGAAAGACAAGGCGCTAGCTTGGTATCAATCTCTTCCTGTTGGAAGAATTAACACATGGGAAGAGATTACTACTGAGTTTGTCACTAAATTCTTTCCCACATCAAAAACTGCGGAGTTAAGGGGTAAGATTAATGCTTTTGTCATGAAGAATAGAGAAAGTTTGTTCAAGTTATGGGAAAGTTTCAAGGACCTTTAATTGGATTTCCCTTACCATGGGATTCCAAAGATTGAGTTGCTAGAGATCTACTTCAAGGGGTTGGATGAGGAAACTCAATTCAAACTCCAATCACTTTCTGTTGACACTTTTATGGATACACCGGTTGATGAAGCTTGGGAGTTTGTTGAGAAGCAAGTTTTACACATGGAGAAGTACTCCCATCGAAGGGTTGAAGATGAAGCGAAACAAGTCAGAATTCCGAATCTAAATCTTACTAATTCGAGTGTTGCTCAACTTACTACGCTCAACAACGAAGTCAAGGCTTTGAAGGAGCTTCTATTAGCTCAAACTAAGGTAGCATCCAAGGAGCAAGATGTTGGATACTTGGGGAGAGGAAACTATTAAGGGCTAAGGAACACAATTACAACACCAACAATAGAAATTTTAACAACAATTGGAGATCAAATCAACAAAATCCCGGTAACCCTTATTCTCATGCTGAAAATGCTTTAACTCCCCCATCTTCTTCTTCTTCTTCTTTTCCATTGAAGAGTCAAGAGCCGTCATCAAGCTCATCCCAACAACCTAAGGAAAAGATGGATGTTGTGTTGGAAGCAATCATGACCAAGCTCAACGCTATGAAGAATTCTATGAACACATTTTCGAAGGCACAAAAAGCCTTAGAATATCAAGTTTTCAACAAGTCTAATGAAGCACCAAGAGATCCGGGTAAACTCCCAGGAAGAACAGAGAACAACCCAAAGGGGCAGGTCATGGATATCACCACTCGAAGTGGAATAAAGACAACTAATTTAGTACCTCGGTCAGACCACGATGTGACGAAGAACACCTCCGTCGAGGTGCCAACCGAGATGGATCCCTAAAAAGCAAAAGAAAAGTATGATGTTTATGTTCCGCCACCTTCTTACACGCCTCCACTCCCGTTCCCTCAGTCTAGGGCACGGGCACATCTAGACAAACACTTCGGTAAGTTTCTTGACCTTATGAATAAGCTACATATTAACATCCCTTTCATTGATGCTATCTTAGGTATGCCTGCCTATGAGAAGTTTTCAAAAGAGATCTTGTCAAGGAAAAGAAAAGTGGAAGATTTTGGAGAAGTGTGGATGACCTCTAGATCTTTAGAGCTCATTCAAATCATGAAAGAGATAGGTCTTGGAGATGTGACTTATGATGCACCTTTTAATTTAGGAGCTAGTGTGAGCATCATTCCTCTAGCACTTTATGAGAAAATCGGTCTTGGAGATCCCAAACCCGTGACGATGACTTTATACATGGCGGATCGCTCCATCACTCGTCCCATTGGAATCCTAGAGGACGTTCCCGTCAAGCTCGGTAATTTCTACGTACCTTTAGATTTTGTGGTGGGTGACATTCCTGTAAATTATCCAATTTCCATCATTCTCGGAAGACCATTTCTTGCAACATTGGGTTGCAATGTTGATCGTAAGAACACCAAGTTTTCATTCAATATTGGGGGAGATCATGTGGAGTTTGCACTCTTAGACACGATGAAAGGACAACCCTTAGAGGATGACATCTTCAACATCTATGATGAAGAAGATTTTAGAGAATTGGTGAGGTCTATCTTAATTAAAGACCCTCTTGAGAAGGTTTTGAGTCTTAGTATGATGGAGGAAGGTGTAGATGTTTCATGTGATGTACATATATGGAGCTTGGAAGCATTTGAAAAGGATCCAAGAGCTGGATTCGACAAACTCATTCATGAAACGAAAAGCACATTGGTTTCGGTCAGCCTCCCAATACCTCGACCGAAATAGTTTCTGGAGCAAGCAAGGTGACCTTCTCTGGAGAATACCTCGGTCCATCATATTGGTCCCCGACAAGACAGTTTCTAACACAAGTGAGATGGTGTCAACTGAAGTTCACCTCGGTTCAGCACCTCGGCCTAACCGTAGACGCCTCGAGAAGGACGATTATCCATTGATGATTCATTTCCCAATAAGCATTTGTAATTGGTGGAGCATTGGCTTTGCCAAGTTTCTGATGGTAAAGAACCTTGGTATGCTGATATTGTTAATTATCTTGTTTTTAATGATATACCTCCAGGATTGACATACGCTCAAAGAAAGAAATTTTTCAAAGACGTACGTCATTACTATTGGAACGAGCCTTTACTCTTCAAGAGAGGCCGGGATAGGATGCTTCGACGGTGCATTCCGGAGGATGAGACTACTAGTGTCATACGGCATTGCCAGTCACTTCCTTGTGGAGGACATGCTAGCGCTCACAAAACGTGCGCTAAGGTATAGTATTACGTTCTGGTTTCTTTTGGCCTTCGTTATTTAAAGATGTGCAAGCGTTTGTCATTTCTTGTGATGCATGTGTTAGCATGAAATATGGTGATATTTTAGGAACTTATTTTGGTTGTTTTTCCCTTATTATTGTGGACATGGATAAGGTTTTGAAGCAACTGTTAGCTTGTTCATCTATTTTGTTGATATGGAAGTCTACACTAGCTTTGTGTTGATTATAGATGAATAGGAGCTGGAATCGGAGCATTTGAGAGAGAAAAGGGAGTAATCGATCATGTTCGAAGATTAGGAGATACATCAAAGAAGCTAAGGAAGGAGCTAGGATGAAGAATGTCACGAAACAAAGGCAACAACAAGCAATATACACTTCCACGCCCTGAATTACGGCCGTGGAGAAGATGATTTGAAGTTCACGCTCTAAACCACGGCCGTGGACCTAGCATCATGAACGTGGAAGAAAGTTTGGAGCACTCCAGTAAGTTACACGGTCTAAATTACGGTCGTGGAAGTCATAAGGAACCGTAATATGTTTCCACACTCTAAACCACTGTCGTGGAAAGCTATGAGACCGTGATTTAGGCGATCTTTTGACGTGTCATTATTTACCACGTCATTTACATATTAGGCCTTGACGGTAATTCTTTCTCGTCTTATAAAAAGGCTGGAAAAGAGAATTTCGAGGACGGCCGCTTACCCTTGTATTCAACACTCTTGCTTAGGGTTGATTGGAAGTCGTTGAGAGTTGCGGAAATGCCGGATTGTTGGAGATTTGAGATTGCTTATAGCGGAGGTTTAGCCTTTTTCTTAGGTTTTGATATTGAAGACGGATTGACATCCCGTTCTTCGTACTTGCCTTAGATCATTGTGATATTTTGTGTTATATATTCTGAATCCATTAACATTGCTTCTTGTGTTTTGGATTTGAGAATTGGTTTTGAAGTTTTATTGAGTATTCGAGGGGTTTCATCTTTCATTCTTCTTAAATTGAATATTGATATCATGACAATGGCTATTGGCTAAAACCCTTTAGCAATTCTAAGGTGAAGGGTTGATAGTTGTGACTTACATGATGATAGATCGATCGTAATTTGATTGCACTCTGAGAGTTAGAGAAATATCGTCGACACCCTAAATCACGGCCTGTTCTTAGGTTTCCACGGCCGTGGTTCTCAAGATCTACCCGTGATTTACCCCAATTTACGAACTTTGCTTTTACTTTAATCCAAAGTTAAGGATTAACTTTAACCTAGTCTTGGTTTGCCTTCCCTAGGTAGTATTGAGACTCAACATCTTCTATTTCGGTTTCGAGTGTCACAACCTTAACCGTTTGAGTTTATCTTGATCCTTGGGTTACAAGTTTGGGTATTTGAGATTAATTCTTGTTCTTAGATCTTTTCTATATTGCAGCCTCAACAACCTTTATAGAGAGTGTCTTTGGGTAAGTCATATAAGGTTTTGGAACTTCACCGTACATTACTTTACTTTAGTATACCTTCGCAATTCTTGACTTTGTCCTTAATTCTTTAGTATATCTTGAATCAATTGCCACAATTTGATATCCGGATCTTTAGGTTTGCTGTTTTCCCCAATATTTGCAAAGCTTTACATCTTATTTGCTTGACAATCGGATATTGGATTTTGTTTCACCAAATCCCTGTGTTTGATACTCTGGAATACTTTCTAATCTACGTCGATCCGGACACTGCGGGTTCGCTTGCTTTTATTCTAGTTTTATAAATATAAAGCTTATTTCCACGCACGTTTTCGGGCGAACAACATGCCAAAGAGCAGGAAAAATATCTAGGCAAAACAAGATGCCACTTAACAATATTCAGGAGGTCGGTATCTTTGATGTGTGAGGAGTCGATTTTATGGGACATTTCCCATCACCTGCAGGGAACCTATACATTCTCTTAGTTGTTGATTACGTCTCTAGGTGGGTGGAAGCCATTGCTTCTCCTACTAATGACGTCATGGTGGTTCTGAAATTCTTCAATAGAACTATCTTTCCATGTTTTAGGACACCGTGAATCATCATCAGCGATGGAGGGACACATTTCACCGTCCGTAAGTTCGAGGCACTTCTATCGAAGTATGGGGTGACCCACAAGGTAGCAACCCCTTATCACCGTCAAACTAGTGGGCAAGTGGAGATCTCTAATAGAGAGATCAAGGCAATTTTGGAGAAGACCGTTTCAAGGACAAGAAAGAATTGGTCCATAAAGTTGGACGATGCTCTTTGGGCATATA
This sequence comes from Fagopyrum homotropicum, assembly GCA_033239125.1. Classification (NCBI taxonomy): domain Eukaryota; kingdom Viridiplantae; phylum Streptophyta; class Magnoliopsida; order Caryophyllales; family Polygonaceae; genus Fagopyrum; species Fagopyrum homotropicum. Next base: position 47,083,272 of record BSWB01000007.1, on the reverse strand, counting down.
GGACCGTATTCAAGACCCCCATAGGTACCGCCCCTTAAAATTTGGTATATGGGAAGTCTTGTCATCTTCCCGTTGAGCTGGAGCACAAGGCATATTGGGCGATCAAATGGCTCAACTTCGACATCAAGAAAGCTGGAGAGAAGAGGCTTTTGGATATCAATGAGTTGGAGGAGTTGCGCTTAAACACTTATGAAAATGCCAAAATCTACAAAGAAAGAACTAAGAAATGACATGACAAGCATATCATGCCTAAGGAGCTTAAAGAAGGGGATCTTGTTCTACTCTTCAATCCCGTGTCCGCCTGTTTCCAGGTAAGTTAAAATCTAGATGGACGGGACCTTAAATTGTGAAAAATGTATTTCCCATGATGCAGTTGAAGTATGAGGTGAAGCTAGTGGAAGCTTTAAGGTCAACGGTCATAGGTTGAAGAAGTATCAACCTGAAGTTCCAGCAGAGGAGATTGCACCTTTGCATCTTGCTTAAGAGTGACGTACGGTCCAGCTAGTGACCTTAAACCAAGCGCTTCTTGGGAGGCAACCCAAGGTATTGCTTTCTTTTCCCTTTTCTAGTTTAGTTTAGATAGTTTGCTTTGTGGTTTGTGTGTCCTCTTAGATAGGAATTAGGTGTTCTCCAAGAAGAAATACAACTCAGGAAACACATGGAAGTATTGATGTTCGAGAAATTGAGAAAATGGAGCTCGACTGAGATACATCTTGGGTGCTATCAGAGCACCTCGACCGAAACGGATTACGGCAACCGAGGTGCCACTATTTTAAAACCACATTGCTTTGTCACCTCAGTCCGCCCAGAAACACCTCGGCCGAGATGAAATCAAATTCTGATAAAAGGAGAATGAATTTATCTCTCCTCACAACCCTAACTCCCTCTCAAACGCACCTCGACCGCGGGCCCCTTTTGCTCCAAATTTCTCAAATCTCGACCGTTTGCTACGATTTTTGGATCCAAATCGCCAAGGGAAGCAAGAGAAAGGGATTTCAAGCATCAAAAACACTCAAATCCACCACACGCTGCGCATTTTGGGTATTTCGTTCGAAACCCTACTTCGTTCGTTTCTTCTTGATTCTGCACAGATTAGAGATTGTTTGCTGTTAATTGCTGTTGAGAAGCGTTTAAGTACCCCATAGGAAGCAAGTGGTAGTGGAAATTGGGGGAAATCTTACTATTTTTTAGCCTCGATCGAAGTAGTGTTTCGCCTCGGTCGGATCTTCAGCGTCACGGACGAGATACAGTCCAGAGAAACCGAGATCACTTCCAGATATGGAAAACTTAAGGAGATCCGATCGACAATTAGCCCTTAAGGACCGCCCTAGTAATTCCCGACAGTCTTCCCCTTCCCCTCCTCCACAACCTCCTGTCCCGGTGATCCATGAGAGGTTTCAAAAGGATTTTGACCGTATATGTGGTCGCCCGATTATTTCACCTAGATATGTAGACATTCCCGATTTTAAGTGTTTGCATGTAGTGGATGACCTGTAGAAGATGGTCTCCATGGTTGGCTTGGATACTTTCATGGCCATTCGAGCGCCGAATTATCTGGAGCCAACATTCGATTTTTAGTTATGTGACGTACATGTCGGAGAGCAGAGGGATCAAGTACCGACTGCTGAACAAGAAATACATCGTCCCCCTTGAGCCATTTGGAGAGATTTTTGGCTTCCACGCCCCTACAACTACATATTTTGCTCGTGGGCAGGCTCGTAACTTTTGGGAGGGCATCGCTCATATCACCTCCCGCCGTGACAGATGGTAGCCCGGGGATTCTCGGGAGCGCATTATCTACCACCTTGTCTTCCGCATCACTCACCGGATTTTCAGTGAGATGCTTCTAGGGCATACTGAGACGCCCTAGAAGGCCCGTCAGGGGGAGCTGTTTGGTAGGTATTGTATGGCGATATGAGGGATTCTGGACTTTGCTGCCATGCTTGCAAAGTAGTTGCACAAGGTAAAGGGGAAGGCCACGGGAGATATTTGTTATGGCGGTTTAGTGACCCACATCGCTACTGAGATGGGGTTGAATTTATTGGGATGCAATTTAGTTGCGACGACGAAGTCGTTGGGTTTGCGAGAGTTTATCACGCGCTGCATTCTTGTTCCCCGCGGTCTTGACACTCCCTATGTGGTCATGCCGTGGGAAACGAAGTTTCCGAGGGGTATTGCTTGGTCGTCACATTTCTCGGTCTATGACCATGAGAACTGGTAAGCTTTCTGGTTCCCAATCATGCATGAGGATGCTGCTAGAGAGGCAGCCGGTGCATATGCGGATGGTGATGGTATCGGCGGAGCTGCAACTATGAACATTGGTACTGATACCGGCGGCCCTAGTATTCCCATTATTGACATCGATGATGAGGATACGGAGGACGAGAGAGAGATACCAGCCTCTGCCGCTAATATTCCCCAGCCTCCCCAGCAAAGAGCTCGCCGTCCTCGCGACCCTGAGGCGCACCGCAGGATTGATGATCTGACGCAGCAGATTACGGATTCTTATCAGGCCTTGCGGCTCGACATTTCTCAGCGCTTCACTGATCAGACTCGATCTATTGAGGCTTTGACCCAACGCATCGAGGAGAGCCAACACTATCAACGCCAAATGATGATGCTGTAGTTCCAACAGCAGATGGGCTATCCTTTCGATCCGTCCCAGTACCCCTACATTCTACCTCCACCACCAGCACATGATTTAGCATATTATGGATCTTATTCTTATTTCTTTTTGTTGTTCAACTTTCTTTCGGTGAGTACTTTGCTTCTGACTCTTATTTGGCCCATTGACAATGTGTCCTAAGTATGGGGTATTTGTATTTGACTTGCTTCAGGTATGTATTAACTCTTACTTCACCTTGGCTATGATCTTATTTGCTTTATTGTGCTTATATGTCATTTACATGCATTGCATACAAGTTTTTGTTTGAGAAAAATGTCAAAATAACAATTTGAAAAAAAATTTCGCCTCGACCGAGATGTTTTGGCCAAACGAGGTCGTGATAACCGAGATTCATCTCGGTTGAACACCTCAGGCGCTGTCAAATCACCTTGACCGAAATGCTTTTGAAACTAAAGAACTTTTCGAAACATTTTGTGCTTCTATTCCACATATGACCTCGATGATGATATTTGCTTGCAGATTAGCTTTGAAATCTCTATATGTTCGAAAGGTTTTATGACATATTTAAGTTGCTAAATGTTATATTTGAAATTTTAGCATGTTTAATACTTTGTTTTGTCAAAAATCTTGTTGAGTTTGAAGGTTGACACCTCATATACATATTTGCCTCCCTTTATCTATCCGGGAATTTGGATGTAGTTGATGAAAAGGCATGTGAAGTAAAGTTGAGATTGTGGTTGAGAGTGTTAGGAAAATAGGTTTGGAGACATTGTTCTTGATGATGAGTAACTCGGCACCAGTCACATAGCCGGGTGTTTGTGTCTTGCCAAAGTCGGATTGATCGATAGTCTTAACGGGTCATGGTATGTGCATCAAGGGGTTGAGACATCACGAGAAATTGAGAATTGCTTATTCCCTAGGCTTCGGTTATTGTGCACCTCTGTCCATGTTCTCAAAAATAAAGTGAAAATAAGCAAAGCTTATTGGTTGAAGATGTTTGTGATTCAACGAAGTGAAGTAAAGATCCTATTCCCGGATTGTAGTACCACATTACCCTATATACATCCCATCCTAACATGTTTCTTGACCTCTTTTGAAAGCCCGTGAGACCTTGAGTATATTGATTGACTTTTTGGTTTAAACTGGATTATACATGATTGATTTTGATAAATATGATTTATTATGCATTCTATGATTTTATAAAAAAATGATCGACTTTCTTATATTTATTAAATGTTTTGACCATATGTTAATTTTATTTGCTATGAAGCATTCTCTTAGGGAGATTTATAAATGGAGCACACCACCAAAAGGTTTTGTAAGATGTTTTTCATTGATTTTCTTGATGACTTATAATCCGTTCTATCTTGTATCTAATATTTGAATCTTGCTTGGGGACAAGCAAGGGACAAGTATGGGGTATTTTGATAGCATGTATTATAGTCTATATTTTGAGATTGGTTTGGACGTTTTATCTTCATAAATTTGCATGCATGGCTGTATATTCTTGATGATTATGTCGTTTTGTTTACCTTTGCAAGAATCGAGGTCTACACCTAGGTTTGTTGTAATTGTAGGAAAATGGCATGTTTTGGAGCGATATGGAGCCAAGGGATTTAAGGAGTCATTAGAGCTGCATTTTGGAACATTGAGGAGCTACAAGGAAGGCATAGGAACCATGAAAGTCGTATAGAAATTAAATATTGGACCAGTTTTGAGAGATTTATACGTAGCTGAAGATCATCTCGGTTGACTGATAACACGATTTATGACTAGGTTTTAGGTGATGATTTAGATAGAATTATCGCTCATTCATGCATGGTCTAGCGTTAGTTCGAGACGTTTCGCACTCAATTCATGTATTTTGCCGAGATAGACGTCTACACGGACTTGTGCGCGTTTTGTAGGTATTTCGGTAGATTTAGGAGCTGAAACGATGCGTTTGAGGATCGTTCATCTAGATGACACACCCTCGGACTCATTAGGACACAGGCTATAGGCTAAGGAGGACTCATGGAACCTTGCCAACACTAGCCATGCACCAAATCACAGCTTAATGATCCAAGGCAAAGTTTCTGCACAGAATCACGGTTCTCTGACAGATCACGGCCGTGGAATCAACCGTGGTTTTTGCCAGATTCTTGTGACGGCTGTGCCACGACTCTCATGGCCAGCTCATGCAAGTTTGTTATAAAAGTGGTCCTTCATGGGTTGTGAAGGGCAGCTGGGAGTAGTTTGGAGCAGCTCATCCATTATCCATTTCTCTCTAACAAATATATTCCCTCAACAAAGAAGTTTTTCTAGGAAGGAAAGTGTCAAAGAGGAGAAGAGGAGTTCCATTGAAGAGGAGAAGAAGAAGAACACACACCATTGCTATTCTTGCTAGTTTTTGTAGTGAAGATTTCCGGATTCTATTTCTAGAGTTTTGTGAACCTTTGAACCTTCTTTGGGAGGGTTGTAAGTTGTTCTAATTCTATTTTGGTATGTTTTAAAGTTCACTTGTGCATCTCTTTTCCCTCATTATCTTGCAATGAATGTTATGATTTTATGTTTGTTTGTTTTGATTTCTATTATGAACGTTGTAGGCTAAATTGATGTGGTTCTAGGGTAAGGAAAGGATGGTTATGGCTAGGGCTATGATAGGATGGACTTAGATTTATCTTTGGATGACTTGTCTGTATGAACGTATCCTCTGTTAGGAATCACGGCCAGTTCTTGCCAAACCACGGCCGTGGTCTAGATAGAACAACCCGTGATTTTCCTAGTTCGATGGATCTAATCTTAGACTGTTAGAATGTTGAAATCCTAAGTGTTTGTTGAGTTAAAACTATCCTAGGGTGACCTAGTGTTAGCAACTAAGTGTTAGGAGAGACTTACCCGGTAATCCTTACTCTTAGATTCCGAAGATAACAAACCTTAGGTAGTGGTGAGCCTAATAAACCGCCATTGGATTTAGTGTGCTGGATAGTAGCTTAAAACTAGCCCTTCCGAGACTTACCCGGTGAGGATAGGTTGGATCTTAAGTTAGAAATCCGGTTCGAGTAGAATTCCATCCCTTAGGTTCTTAGAGACCTACCCGGTAATGAGACTTAAGGAATGGACTAGTGGATCATGAGACCTACCCGGTAATTAATCCCAACCTAGAAACACTTAACCCCAACATAGTTAATCCAAGAACAAATAGATAGCTTGAGTCCTATGCCATAACCGGAACTTCCAATCCCTAGAACTCGTCTTTTCTTTCTTTGATCTATATCTTGTTTAGTTGTTTATTTGTGTTGATTTATAGTTTAGTTGATCGATTACTTGCATGTATTGTGATCTCTGATTGATTACCAAAAACCAACCAAAAACATTTGAGATTTTCATTTCTTTATTTCTTTCTTTTCTTTCAACCTAGGTCTTTACTAAACTCAATCACGAATCGAGTCGATTTCACCTTAGTCTTTGTGTTCGACCTCGGAATACTATCCCTACTACGAACGTCCCGTACACTGCGGGTTCGCTAGGAGCTAGGAGAAATATAACGAGTATAAATTTAAAACCCAATTGCGCATCACACGATCTTAGCGTAACAAGTTTTTGGCGCCGTTGCCGGGGACTAGGTCTAGATTGAGTCTATTTTGTGATTGTTTCTAGTGTAGATCTTTCTTGCTGCTTTTTATCTCTTTTTGGTTTGTGTCTTTGCTTTTCAGGACATCTATTACTCTTTAGGTGTATGCGAAGATCTCGTGTCAAGGATTTAGCTCCATTCGATCCCGAACCGGAGAAAACCCTTCGATCTAGATCCAAGAACATCCGAAAAGAGAAAGAGATGGCCGGAAGAAACCTCCAAGCTGAATTGGATGAATCCTTAGAGCAAATAAGGCTAAGAGATGAGCTCTTGGAGGAAGAAAGGAGACTTGCCAATGAGAGGCAAGAGGAAACTAGGAGGGAGATTGAAGAGATTAGGCAAGCCCTTGTTCAAGGAGAGCTTAATCGCCGACAACCTCCACCTCCTCCACCACAACCGCAGCCGGCGGCTAATGTTAGGGTTGTTCCCATTTCTATTGAGGAGCCACAAACCCTAGGGAGACGTATGGATCCAGCACAAAGAGCACACCGACCGGGTGTGAACTTAGGAGATCCCGCGACCCACAACTATGAGCTCCGCCCTCAAGTTCTACAAATGATCCGGCATAATCAATTTGGAGGGATGGAAGGAGAGTCTCCTCACCAACATTTGATGAACTACGAGATTTTGATGGAGACTCTTAGACCGCCAAGATTGGAGAGCAACAACCATAAGCTAAGGGCTTTCTCCTTCTCTCTTAAGGACAAAGCCTTGGCTTGGTATCAATCTATTCCACAAGGGCGAGTTGGTACTTGGGAGGAGATGACAACCGAGTTTTTGACTAAGTTCTTCCCACCTTCCAAGACTACCGAATTAAGAGGGAAGATCAATGCCTTCGTGATGAAGGATAGAGAAAGTTTATTCAAGTCTTGGGAGAGGTTCAAAGATCTTCTCCTTGATTGTCCACACCATGGCATCCCAAAAATTGAGCTATTGGAGATCTACTTCAAGGGACTTGACGAAGATAGCCAATTCAAGCTCCAATCTCTTTCCGGTGGGACATTCATGGAGAAACATGTAGATGATGCTTGGGAGTTTATGGAGAAGCAAGCTCTAGTGATTGAGAAATACTCCCATAGGAAGAGTGAAGGAAGAAAGGCAGGAGCATATGAGGTGAGTGAAGTCACCATGAGCAATTTCAAGCTTGACGCCATCAACAATGAGTTGAAGTCCTTGAGGGAGTTGTGTGCTACAACTTTGAAGAACCAAGCAACTCCTCAAGTGCTTCCACAAGCCAACTTGTCTTCCAAGGAGGAGGATGTGAATTATATGGGAAGGGGCAACTTCAACAATTACCAAGGCCCAAGGAGTTTCAACAACCGGCAATTCAACAATTACCGGCCCAACCACAACCATCCCGGATTTTCTTACTCTAACCCGGATGGAGCCTTGAACCCCCACGCTTCCACAAGCTTAACTCCACCACCAAGAGCTTCACAAGAACCTCCACCCGGCTTCACTCAACCTCCCAAGGATAGAACCGAAATAATGTTTGAGCAATTGCTAGGAAGGTTGAGTGGTCTTGAGAGCACCGTGACTTCAATCTCTAAGGCTCAAAAAGTCTTCGAAGCACAAGTGTTCCAAAAAGCGGGAGAAGCACATAGAGATCCGGGAAAGCTTCCCGGAAGGACCGAAGACAACCCAAGAGGCCAAGTGTTGGCTATCACAACAAGGAGTGGGTTGAGTATGAAGGATCCTTTGCCCAAGGACCAAGCTAAGGGAAAGCAAGTAGTGGTAGAAGAGGGAAGAAAGCAAGAAGATGGAGGCAAAAGCAAGGATGTAGAGCCAACCTATGTGGCACCGCCTCCGTACAAGCCACCACTACCGTTTCCACAATCGAGAGCAAGAGCTCGTTTGGACAATCATTTTGGTAAGTTCCTTGAACTAATGTCCAAATTACATATTAACATTCCGTTCATGGATGCCATTTTAGGAATGCCGGCATATGGCAAGTTTTTGAAGGAAATACTCTCCAACAAAAGGAAGTTGGAGGAGTATGGGGAGATAAGAATGACCAAGAGATCCTCGGAATTGATCCAAACCATGAAGGAAGAGATGCCTCCCAAGCTAAGGGATCCGGGCTCTTTTTGCATCCCAATAGGAGTGGGAGATGTGAAGTACGAGGCCCTTTGTGATCTTGGAGCGAGTGTAAGCATCATACCGCTTGCACTTTGCAACAAGGTCGGGCTAGGAGAGCCAAAGCCGGTCAAGATGACCCTCTATATGGCGGACCGTTCTATCACTCACCCGGTTGGGATTCTAGAAGACATTCCGGTGCAATTAGGAGGATTCTATGTGCCAATTGACTTTGTCGTCTTGGACATTCCGGCGGACTATCCGGTTCCCATCATCTTAGGAAGACCTTTCCTAGCCACCTCCGGATGCCTAGTGGATTGCAAGAACGGGACTCTCTCCTTCAACATTGGAGAAGAGAACATCAAGTTCAAGCTGTCCACCATGATGAAAGGGCCAACCCTTGATGAGGATGTCTTCAACATAGTTGAACAAGAAGAATCTAGAGAAGTTGTGAGCTCGATCTTAATCAAGGATCCCTTGGAGAAGGTTCTTACCTTGAGTATGATGGAAGAAGGTGTTGAAGAGGCTTGCAATGAAGAGATCAAGGCCTTGGAAGCCTTGGAAGAGGAGCCAAGAGTTGGATTTGAGAGCCACGAAGAGGTGTTGAACAGCTGCAAATTCCACGGTCGAGATTTATGTTCCACGGCCGTCAAACTTTCTGGACAACTCCGAGAAGCAAGCTTGGCAAGAACCACGGCCGTGGAAGTTGGGCAAGCCGTGATTTCAACCGTGGATTTCCTTGGACCAGTCCTTGATGATGATCACGCTTTTAGGAGCCCTGGAGGAGCTGCATCTGCTTTGGATTCATCTTATCCAACATTGTTTAGATCATCTCCAATCGATAAAGGTCCCCCTCAACTTGAACTTAAACCCCTTCCCTCTCATTTAAAGTATGCATTTCTTGGTGAAAATTCTTCATATCCGGTGATTGTTAATGCATGCTTGAGTGATGATGAACTTGCTAAGTTGTTGCATGAACTGAGATTGCATAGAAAGGCCATTGGTTATACTATTGATGATTTGGTTGGCATTAAGCCCTCTTTGTGCATGCATAAGATAATGATGGAAGATGACCACAAACCCTCTATTGAACATCAAAGGAGATTGAATCCTATAATGAAAGAGGTAGTCAAAAAGGAAATCATCAAATTGCTAGATGCGGGAATTATCTACCCTATCTCGGATAGTAAGTGGGTTAGTCCCGTTCATGTAGTTCCTAAAAAGGGTGGGATGACTGTAGTGACTAATGAGAACAATGAACTAATCCCGACTAGGACGGTTACGGGGTGGAGGATGTGCATTGATTATAGGAAATTGAACATGGCCTCTAGGAAAGATCACTTCCCTCTCCCCTTCATTGACCAAATGCTAGAAAGGTTAGCTCAACACTCTCATTTTTGCTATCTAGATGGTTATAGTGGATTCTTCCAAATCCCTATCCACCCCGATGACCAAGAGAAAACAACCTTTACATGTCCATGGGGTACTTTTGCATATAGGAGAATGCCATTTGGGTTGTGTAATGCACCCGCCACCTTCCAAAGGTGCATGATGGCTATCTTTTCGGAATACATAGAAAATATCATGGAAGTGTTTATGGATGATTTCTCTGTTTATGGTTCTTCCTTTGATAATTGCTTGGCTAACCTGTCATTAGTATTGCAAAGATGTGAGGAGACAAATCTTGTCTTGAATTGGGAAAAATGCCACTTCATGGTAAGTGAAGGCATTGTGTTAGGACACTTGGTGTCCAACCGTGGCATTGAGGTTGATAGGGCCAAAATTGAAACGATAGAGAAGTTGCCGCCACCTACCTCGGTAAAGGGGGTAAGGAGTTTCTTAGGGCATGCCGGTTTCTACCGGAGGTTTATTCAAGACTTCTCTAAAATTTCTAAGCCTCTCACTAACCTACTAATGAAGGATGTTGATTTTGTCTTTTCCAAGGATTGTCTTGAAGCTTTTTGTAGGTTGAAGAACGCCTTGATCTCCGCACCTATAATGCAACCTCCGGATTGGAGTCTACCATTTGAGATCATGTGCGATGCAAGCGATGTGGCCGTTGGGGCCGTTTTAGGGCAAAGGAAAGAAGGGCGTACTCATGCTATTTATTATGCTAGCAAGACGCTAGATGACGCCCAACTCAATTATGCTACCACCGAGAAGGAGTTGTTGGCGGTAGTGTATGCATTTGAGAAATTCCGCTCATACCTTGTTGGAGCGAAGGTCATAGTTTATACGGATCATGCGGCGATCCGTTATCTACTTACAAAGAAGGATGCCAAACCAAGGTTGATTCGGTGGATCCTTCTTCTTCAAGAGTTTGATTTGGAAATACGAGATAAGAAGGGATCCGAGAACTCCGTGGCGGATCACCTTAGTAGATTGCCTCCATTGGAGCTTGGAAGAGACGACATTCCAATTGATGACTCATTCCGAGATGAGCAATTGCAAATGATGGAGGAATGCTTGTTCCAAGTTTCTAGAGGAAATGAGCCATGGTATGCCGACATTGTAAATTACTTAGTATGTGAGGAAGTGCCTCCCGGATTGACATATGCACAAAGAAAGAAGTTCTTCAACGATGTGAGGCATTACTATTGGAGTGAACCACTCTTGTTCAAGAGAGGACCGGATGGGATGTTTAGAAGATGCATACCGGAAGATGAAGTGGAGAGTGTGATCCGGCATTGTCACTCCTTACCATGTGGAGGCCATGCTAGCTCACACAAGACGTGTGCAAAGGTATTGCAATCCGGTTTTTATTGGCCTAACTTGTTTAGAGATGTGCAAGGTTTTGTAGCTGGATGTGATGCTTGCCAAAGGACGGGCAACATCTCAAGGAGGAATGAAATGCCCTTGAACAACATCCAAGAAGTGGAGATTTTTGATGTGTGGGGTGTGGACTTCATGGGACCATTCCCTTCCTCATGTGGCAATCTCTATATCCTATTGGCGGTGGATTATGTGTCAAGATGGGTGGAGGCAATCGCCTCTCCTACAAATGATGCCAAGGTAGTGGTGCGGTTCTTCAACCGGGTGATCTTCCCTAGGTTTGGAACACCAAGGGTGATCATTAGTGATGGAGGAAAGCACTTCACAAATAGGAACTTTGGAGCGCTTTTGGCTAAGTATGGGGTGACTCATAAGGTGGCAACACCTTACCATCCCCAAACTAGTGGCCAAGTGGAGATCTCCAACCGGGAGATAAAAGCCATCCTTGAGAAGACGGTGTCCAGAACTAGAAAGAATTGGGCTATGAAGCTCAATGACGCATTGTGGGCATATAGAACCGCCTTCAAGACACCGATCGGCACCACTCCTTACAAGTTAGTCTATGGCAAGTCTTGCCATCTTCCGGTGGAAATGGAGCATAGAGCTTATTGGGCCATTAAGTGGCTAAATTTTGACCTCAAGGAAGCGGGAGAAAAGAGATTGCTTGATCTAAACGCCCTTGAGGAGATCCGGTTGGATGCTTATGAGAATGCCCGGATCTACAAGGAGAGAACCAAAAGATGGCATGACAAGAGGATCATCCCCAAGGAGTTGAGTGAAGGAGATCTTGTCCTTCTCTTCAACTCAAGGCTAAGGCTCTTTCCCGGAAAACTCAAATCAAGATGGACCGGGCCATATGTGGTGAAGAAGATCTTTTCCCATGGAGCTATTGAGATAGGAGGGGAGCATAGTGGGAATTTCAAGGTGAATGGGCACCGCTTGAAGAAGTATATTCCGGGAGCTCCGGTGGACATGATTGCGCCACTTCACCTTGAATAGACGCTCCCGAGTTTGGTCAAGCTAATGACCTTAAAGAAGCGCTTGGTGGGAGGCAACCCATTGGTAACATTTTTCCTTTGTCGTTTTGTCTTCGTTTTTAGGATTTTTCTATCTTTGTGTGTGTTTGTCTACTTTGTATGTGTGCTAGAGTAGCATTGGAAGCCTTTCTAGGCATATGAATGATGATGATGAACCCCTCACCAATTATGGGTGGAGCGGACGCGGGACTTGGACGGCTAGCGGTGCCTAGCGCGGGTTCCGAAGCTTTGATGGATGCTTAGAGCTCTCTACCATGGTTGATAGGATCATCCAACATCAATTCATTTGAGAAATCCCGATTACCATAGCAAACCACTTTTACATTGTGAGAACCTTCTTTCACTCTCTTTGCTTGAATACCACATTGGGGACAATGTGTTTCTAAGTATGGGGTGGGGTTTGCATGATCCTTTGCATGATGAGCATCTAGGATAGTTTAATATTTGCACATGTCTTGCATTGTACATACTTAAAACGAAAATCCCATAAAAAAAATCAGAAAATTTTAAAAAAAAATTTTGTGCTTTCTAGGCTTGGATATGATCCTAATGATGAAATCTTGTCTTGTAAATTGGCTATGGATGGCCTTATGTGTTGAATTAATAAATGCATATGTGGACTTGAACTACTTCTCTTGAATTCTATGAATGATTTGTGACCATGATGTTTGCCTAGAAAGGATTGAGTAGTAAAAATCGAAATTACATGATAGTTCTTGCATACCATCTAGGAATGAATGAGGCAATTCAATCTTTCTCTACTTCTCATCTTAATCATGATTGCTTGAGCACCTCAATTGAGATAAAATTGACCCCTTTTAACCCATCCGGGAATAGGAGCATGCTAGTGTGTTGATGTGTGCAAAAAGCAAGTGTGGGGTGAAGTTGTTGATGAAAAGAATATCATGCATAAAATGCTGAATTTGTTGTGAAAGTGTAGCCAAAATAAAAGTTTGGGGACAATGGTTTAAATGACAAGTAACTCGGTACACTTCACATAATCGGGTGTTGGTGCCTTGCCAAAGTCAAATGAACCGATAGTCCTAACGAGCTTTGGTATGTGTGCCCGGTGTGGATGCACCTCGAAAACTAAGAAAAAAACCCGAGGACGGCTAATCACCAAGGTTTCGGCTCTTGTACACCAATGCCATTGCTTCAAAAATAAGTCAAAGAAAAAGAAAAGAAAGAAAAGATAGAGGAAAATATACACTTGGGGGAAGTTGATCGAGGACAAGGATGTGAAGTTAGTTCCGTTCCCGGATTAGCATCACATAACCTAGAAATCCCCACCCAATCACTACATTTCTTGGCCCTTTTTATCTCACAAAACCTTATGACCTATTTGCATGTTTGTAAGACTTAGTAGTTTAGATTGGATGTACTCTTGATCTTCTTGACTTCTTCATCTTTACATTTCATGCATACTTTTGAGTTAAGTACGATTGTCTTTCCATGCTTTCATTTGTTTGATGCATGATTGCTTGTCCTAAGCCATGAACATGACTTTGAAGGTGATCCAGTGGTAGAAGCACAAACCCAAAAAGATTTGCCATTTTTCTGCATACATAAATCATGTCATCTCTTAGTCTATAGTTGGGAATTTGCTCAAGGACGAGCAAACCTTAAGTATGGGGTATTTTGATAACACGATTTATGACTAGGTTTTAGGTGATGATTTAGATAGAATTCTCGCTCATTCATGCATGGTCTAGCGTTAGTTCAAGACGTTTCGCACTCAATTCATGTATTTTGCCGAGATAGACGTCTACACGGACTTGTGCGCGTTTTGTAGGTATTTCGGGAGATTTAGGAGCTGAAACGATGCGTTTGAGGATCGTTCATCTAGATGACACACCCTCGGACTCATTAGGACACAAGCTATAGGCTAAGGAGGACTCATGGAACCTTGCCAACACTAGCCATGCACCAAATCACAGCTTAATGATCCAAGGCAAAGTTTCTGCACAGAATCACGGTTCTCTGACAGATCACGGCCGTGGAATCAACCGTGGTTTTTGCCAGATTCTTGTGACAGCTGTGCCACGACTCTCATGGCCAGCTCATGCAAGTTTGTTATAAAAGTGGTCCTTCATGGGTTGTGAAGAGCAGCTGGGAGTAGTTTGGAGCAGCTCATTCATTATCCATTTCTCTCTAACAAATATATTCCCTCAACAAAGAAGTTTTTCTAGGAAGGAAAGTGTCAAAGAGGAGAAGAGGAGTTCCATTGAAGAGGAGAAGAAGAAGAACACACACACCATTGCTATTCTTGCTAGTTTTTGTAGTGAAGATTTCCGGATTCTATTTCTAGAGTTTTGTGAACCTTTGAACCTTCTTTGGAAGGGTTGTAAGTTGTTCTAATTCTATTTTGGTATGTTTTAAAGTTCACTTGTGCATCTCTTTTCCCTCATTATCTTGCAATGAATGTTATGATTTTATGTTTGTTTGTTTTGATTTCTATTATGAACGTTGTAGGCTAAATTGATGTGGTTCTAGGGTAAGGAAAGGATGGTTATGGCTAGGGCTATGATAGGATGGACTTAGATTTATCTTTGGATGACTTGTCTGTATGAACGTATCCTCTGTTAGGAATCACGGCCAGTTCTTGCCAAACCACGGCCGTGGTCTAGGTAGAACAACCCGTGATTTTCCTAGTTCGATGGATCTAATCTTAGACTGTTAGAATGTTGAAATCCTAAGTGTTTGTTGAGTTAAAACTATCCTAGGGTGACCTAGTGTTAGCAACTAAGTGTTAGGAGAGACTTACCCGGTAATCCTTTCTCTTAGATTCCGAAGATAACAAACCTTAGGTAGTGGTGAGCCTAATAAACCGCCATTGGATTTAGTGTGCTGGATAGTAGCTTAAAACTAGCCCTTCCGAGACTTACCCGGTGAGGATAGGTTGGATCTTAAGTTAGAAATCCGGTTCGAGTAGAATTCCATCCCTTAGGTTCTTAGAGACCTACCCGGTAATGAGACTTAAGGAATGGACTAGTGGATCATGAGACCTACCCGGTAATTAATCCCAACCTAGAAACACTTAACCCCAACATAGTTAATCTAAGAACGAATAGATAGCTTGAGTCCTATGCCATAACCGGAACTTCCAATCCCTAGAACTCGTCTTTTCTTTCTTTGATCTATATCTTGTTTAGTTGTTTATTTGTGTTGATTTATAGTTTAGTTGATCGATTACTTGCATGTATTGTGATCTCTGATTGATTACCAAAAACCAACCAAAAACATTTGAGATTTTCATTTCTTTATTTCTTTCTTTTCTTTCAACCTAGGTCTTTACTAAACTCAATCACGAATCGAGTTGATTTCACCTTAGTCTTTGTGTTCGACCTCGGAATACTATCCCTACTACGAACGTCCCGTACACTGCGGGTTCGCTAGGAGCTAGGAGAAATATAACGAGTATAAATTTAAAACCCAATTGCGCATCACACGATCTTAGCGTAACATTGACTACAAGATCACCTCGACCGAGATGAATCGCCGGGCTTGGATCGAGACGCACGGCCCATGGCCCATGAGATCTTTTATTTTTGGAATATCATTTTCCTATAAGTTTGAAGATATTTTCTGGATGGAAAAAAAGGCTGGTGAGCTGATTATTTTGGGAGATTGAAGATATTCCAAGGAAGGAAGGAAGTTGAAGGAAGATAGCTTTGAAATGAAAGTTGAAGTCTTTTTGAAGGAAGTTGTAAGGTTTTCTTAGAGAGACCTTGATTATTGTCTTTTGATTTGTTATTGAGGAACACATTTTGCTGATTATTTTGATTGATTGTTTATTTGATTGAGTGATTATTGAGACCTTTGTGTTAAGGTTTTCTTGTTTGACTATTGCTTCTTTTCATATATATTTGATTGATATTACCATGCTGATTATTGGCTAAATTCTCGTGCGATTCTAGGATGATTGGCTGAAAGTTGTGGGAAAGACGATGAAAAAATGAACCTTTACCTTAGTGGACCCTGAAAGCTCGAGCCAAAACAAAACTGAACCTCACCTCGGTCGGTTCATAGAAAACCTCGACCGAGATCGATAAGAACTGAGCGAGGCGTTTGTCCTGATTCGACCATTCTTGAGTTTAGGTTTTAGTTTGTCAATCCTCTCCTTGTTGCACCTTTCATAGTCCATACGCAAGCCTATGATGAGACTTACCCGGTGATACCTTTGCTTGTATATCCATGATGATGAGTGTTAGGTAATAAAAAGTTTATCCTTTATTAGGGTTTGAGTGAACCTTCATCCTATCTTTGTGATTTAGCTTGAGACTTAACCAGTAAAAGTTAGTTCTATCTCTTTAGGTGGTGTGTTGGTTTGAGATTATAGTTCCTTTCCTTAGTTCCTTGACTTACCCGGTGAGAGGATCTTTGTTTTGGGATTGCGAGTAGTGAGACTTACCCGGTGATCTATTCCCACCTTAGAAATACATTCCCTTGCAAACCCCAGCTTTGTCCATGTTATCCTTAGAAATCTTGAGTCGGAACCACAACTGGATGCTTTGACATCTAAAATCTGCATTCCCTTATTTGATTATTACATCATCTTATTTTGTTGCTTTTCTTTTGATTGACAACCTGATTATTACCGTGCATGATTTCATCATAGTCCTTGTGTACGACCCTGGAGTATTTGCCGTTATTACAATTGATCCATACACTACGAGTTTGCATATTGTTCAAGGCTTTTATCTAGGTTATAAATTTAAAGCTATTTTGTTCACCATTACACACACGTTTGAGAGCAAAAAGTTATCCCCATACGTCTCACCTGCCGAGACGCATTTGCTATTACCTTACCCCTTTGCATCAAGACGCATCCCAAGACCAACTTGGATGCGTCACTGTATACCATGAAGTTGTCTATACCCTCAGGTTGTGCTAAAATCAGAGTAAAATTCAATCTCCTCTTTAGATCCTCAAAGCTTCGTTGACAGGGTTCCAACCAAACAAACCAAGTAGTGTTCCTCAAAAGGCAGGTAAGCAGTCGGGCAATGAGGGAAAACCCTTCCACAAACCGGCGGTAGTAGCCCGCCAAGCCTAGGAAGCTGCGAACCTTATTAATATTCCTCAGGGGTTGCCAAGAAGACATTGACTCGATCTTTTCCGGATCGACCTTAATCCCCTCAACAGTCACTACATGTCCAAGGAAGGCCACCTCCGACATCCAGAACTTACACTTGGATACCTTAGCATATAGCTCGCTATCCTGAAAATTCCGTAACGTTGTCCTCAAGTGTCCGGCATGCTCCTCTCGAATCCTTGAGTAAACTAGAATGTCGTCAATAAAGACCACTACAAACTGGTCTAAGAAGTCGATGAAAATCCCGTTCATTAACTCCATGAACACCGTTGGCGCATTAGTGAGCCCGAATGGCATCACTACGAACTCATAGTGACCATACGTAGTCCGAAATGTCGTCTTAGGTATGCCCTGATCTCTCACCCTCAGTTGGTGATAACCTGACCTCAAGTCGATCCGAGAAAACATTGACACTCCATGCAACTGGTCCAACAGATCATCTATGCGAGACAGAGGATACTTGTTCTTAATTGTCACCTTGTTCATCTCTTTATAATGATGCATAGTCTCATCGATCCGTCCTTTTTCTTAACAAACAATACCGGCGCTCCCTAGGGAGAAACACTACGGCGTGTGAAGCCCTTCTCATCTAGTTCCTCCAACTGCTTCTTCATCTCAAGCAACTCTATTGGTGTCATGTGGTATGGGGCTTTCGAGACCGGTCTCGTGCCCGGTTCTAGCTCAATGCTACCCAACACTCCTCTATGGAGGTAACCCTGATAGATCGTCACTAAATACCTATGCGAACTCGCATACTACCGGTATCTCCTCTACTATCAGACTCTTGTGTTCCGTCATGGCATAACACAAGAAGGTCTCGCAACCTTGTGCTATCAGCCTCGTTGCTCTCACTACATTAATAACGGTACCGGACTTTACAAGGTCCAAACCTCGGAATATCTCCATGCGACCCTCCTCAGTGGTGACAGTCACGGTCCTCCTGTCAATGTCTACACTGCTCCATGTCTAACCATCTAACCCATCCCTAAGATCACGTGCTCACGTGCTAAGGGCATGACTAGGAAATCTACCTGCCAATCTTGGTCTCCCAAATGAATAGGGCAATCGCGAATCTCTCGGGACCACCTTATCTTACCCCCATCAAGTAACCCTACTACAAATGGTACTCCCTCTACTGTAGCTAAAGACAACCTATCTACGCATGCATCATATACAAAGGAGTGCATAGAACCCGTACCAAACAGAAATCGTACAGATAAACCATGAATCTAGATAGTACCTGCGGTCGTTGGAGCCTCTGGCTAGTCAGCACTCCACAACTTAAACACTCGTTTCGGGGCTCCTCTGGTATCAGCCATAGTACTACGTCCCGTGCCACGACCTGATCCCTGCATAGAGCCATGTGAGGGAGGATTTTCTTGGAGCCCGGCAATACTTTTGCTGACTCAAAGCTTGATATTATGTCGGCCTCTGTCCATTCCCCAAAGTACATGTAGGGGAAGAACCCTGCTGAGACGGAGCCTTGCCTTGACGGCAAAATTTACCTTTATGTCCAGACTTTCCGCACTTGAAGCATGTTACCAGCGGTTTTGTTCGCTCCAAAAGGTGTGTGCAAGCTTTAATATTTATACCAAGAATAATTGCAAATAGCGAACCCGCAGTGTACGGATCAATTGTGATAAAAGCAAGAATTCTAGGGTCGAACACAGGAACTATGGTGAAACAAAGCTCGGTAATTCAGGTTGTCAAATAACCACAAGTAAGAAACAAAGATATCAAAGATGATGTAAAAGTCAAGTAAAAGAGAATGCGATTCTAGAGATTAAAGCATCCAATTGTGGTTCCGACTCAAGATCTCAAAAGATAATATGGACAAAGATGAGGTTTGCAAAGGGAAGGTGTTTCTAAGGTGGCAATAGATCACCAAGTAAGTCTCACTACTCACTATCCCAAACCAAAGATCCTCTCGCCGGGTAAGTCTTAAGGTACTAAGGAAAGGAACTATAATCTCAAACCAACATATCACCCAAGGGGATAGAATCAACCTTTACCGAGTAAGTTTCAAGCTAACTCACAAAGATGGGATGAAGGCACATTCAAACCCCAATAAAGGATAAACCTTTATTACCTACACTCATTGTTCGCTCCAAACGGTGTGTGCAAGCTTTAAATTTATAACCCTAGACGTAAGCTTAAAACAAGGATGCGAACCCGTAGTGTACGGGTCAATCGTAGTAAAAAGCAAGGAATTCCAAGGGTCGATCACAGGGACTTAGTGAAACAAAGTCCAATTACGGTATGCTTAAGCAATCACTAACCACAAGCAATTAAAACAATCAAAGATGATAAAAGTCAATAAAGGGAATATGCAATTCTAGGGATTAAAGCATCTAGTTGTGGTTCCAACTCAAGATCTAAAGATAAGCGGACAAAGCTGAGGTTTTTGCATAGGGAAGGTGTTACTAAAGTGGAATAGATCACCGGGTAAGTCTCACTACTCACTAATCCTAAACCGTAACTCCTATTACCGGGTAAGTCTCAAGGAATTAAGATAAAGAACTATAACCTCAAACTAACACACCATCTGAGGGAATAGAATTAACCTTTACCGGGTAAGTCTCAGGCTAACTCACAAAGATGGGATGAAAGCACACTCAAACCCTAATAAAGGATAAACCTTTATTACCTACACTTATGATCTTAGGTAAACAAACTAAGGAATTACCGGGTAAGTCTCATACTAGGCTTGCATTGAACCAGGAAAGGTGTAATAAGAATAGGATTTAGTAAACTCTAACACTTAACTCTCAGTTTCGGATCAGATAAGCCACCTCGGTCAGCCAAATTCCACCCCGGCCAAGATGTTCATCGACTGAGCGAGATGCTTAGGGTTAAGGTTAAAGACTCGAACTTTTAGGGTCCTACTGTGATTAAGATCATTCTATCATTGTTTTTCCCACAACCTTCAGCCAATCACCCTAAAATCACACAAAGATATTAGCCACTCATCATCATGAAAGTATTAATCAAGTATATGGGAAGAAGGTGAATATTTGAACAAGAAGAATTTAATGAAAAGACTTCAATAACTGAATCAAATATCACAACAAAGCGTTCCTTGGATAGAAATCCAACAAGGCAAGACAACAAGGAAGGGAATCTAAGATAATCTTACTAAAACCCTTCAAAAGCTATAAAAGCTACAATCTTCCTTCTTCAACCTTCAAAAAGGTTCTTCAAATCTCCCAACTGGAGTATGGCTGCTGCGTGGTATAAACCTTGATCGGTGGTATAGCATGATGTGGATTTGTGGGAAATCCGACCCTTTTATAGGAAAATTACTCTCCAAAGATAAGATATCTTAGAAAGATCTCTTCCCATAAAAATAGGTAAAATATATGATCTAGCAAATCTTCTTCCTTCCAGGAGCCAAGCCCAAAAATATAAGATCTCTTTCCAAAGATAAAAGATCTCAGCCAAGAATAAAATATTCTCGCCGCGTCCCAGGTGTTCGCCTCGGTCGAGTCGACTTCTCTGGATCACCTCGGTCGAGGTGAATCTGTGGTCAACCGAGGTGAGTCACAATTGAAGGTGAAATCTCTCAAATCTGGTCCAAAGTGAATCTTTAATCCATGGTTATGCTTCCTGGATGGTTCCTTATGTTCCTGGATGTAGCTCCAATGACTCCATAGCTCATTTAACTCTATTTTAGTCCAAAATGTGCCATTTTACCTACGATTACAACGAAACTTGGTGTAGACCTCGATTCTCGCAAAGGTAGATGAAATGACAATATAATCACATAATATACATCCAAACATGCAGATTATTGAAGATAAAACGTCTAAACATGCCCCAAAATATAGACAATAATTCATCCTATCACTCATGATCTTAGGTAAACAAACAAAGGATTCACCGGGTAAGTCTCATCATAGGCTTGCGCTGAACTAGAAAAGGTATAACAATGATAGGATTTGGCAAATTGGAATCTTAACTCAGATAAGAATCAGAAAAGGCTTCACCTCGTTCAGTTATATTGCATCCCGGCCGAGATGTTCAATGACTGACCGAGGTGTTCGTCGGTTAAGGTACAGGCTCAAGCTTTCAGGGTCCACTGGGGTTAAGATCATTCTATCATCGTCTTTCCCACAACTTTAAGCCAATCACCCTAGAATCGCATAAATAACTTAGCCAACAATCATCATGATAACAATAATCAAATATATAAGAAAGGAATCAATATTCAAACAAGAAAATCTTAACACAAAGGTCTCAATAACTGAATGAATCAAACAAACAACAAACAACGTTCCTCAATCACAAATCAGAAAAGACAAGAAACAAACCAACTAAGAAAATCTTACAAATGCCTTCAAAGCCAACTTCAACTTGATTCCTTCCTTCCTTGAACTTCAACCTTCAAACATCCTTCAAAACTTCCTTCAAAACTCTTGACACTTCCTTCAGAAAATCCTCGATCCGAAGATGATCCGAAGATGGCTGAATTGCAGAAAATCCAACCCTTTATATAGGAGAATTATCTTCCAAAGATAAAATATCTTAAAAAGATAATTTCCTTAAAATATAACTTCATATCTTCCAAAATAAATCAGCCAAAAAGACATCTTCCTTCCAAAAATCCACCCAAAAATATGTAATATTCACTTTCCAAAACTAGAAAATCTCAGCCATAAATAAAGATCTCGCGTCCGGTCATCACTTCGCCTCGGTCTAGATGCTCCTAAAGATCACCTCAGTCGAGGTGGAACTGTAGCTGACCGAGGTGAGTCTCAGCTGAGAGTGTAACTCTCTAATCTGGTCCAAAATCAATCTTCTAAATCATTTTCATGCTTCCCGAGATCTTCTTATAGCTCCTTGATGCTCTAGAATGTAGCTCCAATGACTCCTTAGCTTCCTTAGCTCCATATTGGTCCAAAACGTGTCATTTTCCCTACAATTACAACGAAACTAGGTGTAAATCTCGAATTCCGCAAAGGTAGACAAAACAACAATATAATCAAAGAATATACATCCATACATGCAGATTTATGAAGATAAAACGTCCAAACCAATCCCAAAATATAGACTATAATACATGCTATCAAAATACCACATACTTGTCCCTTGCTTATCCCCAAGCAAGATCCATATCTTAGATACAAGATAGAATGGATTATGAGTCATCAAGATAAATGAAAAATATTTCAAAACCTTTTGGTGGTGTGCTCCACTCATAGATCACCCTAAGAGAATGCTTCATGGCAAATAAAATCAAGACATGATCAAAACATTTTATAAATATAAGAAAGTTGTTCATCTTTGCATAAAATCATAGAATGCATAATAAATCATATTTATCGAAATCAATCATGTATAACCTAATTTAAACCACCAAGTCAATCAACAAGTTCGAGGTCTCAAGGGCTTCCAAAAGAGGTCAAGAAACGTGTCAGGGTGGGATGTATATATGGTAATGTGGAGCTAGAATCTGGGAATAGGATCTTTTCTTCACTTTCTTTGAATCACAACATCTTCTACCAATAAGCTTTGATTATTTTTCACTTTTTCACTTTACTTTTTGGGATGCGTGGACAGAGGTGCACAATAACCGAAGCCTAGGAGATCAGCAATAATCAATTTCTCCATATGCCTCAAACCCTTGATGCACATACCATGACCCGCTAGGAATATCGCTCAATCCGACTTTGGCAAGACACAAACACCCGGCTATGTGAGTGGTGCCGAGTTACTCATCATCATGATTGACTTCCCCAAACCTAATTGTTTCTTTCTAACACATTCAGCCAATATCTCAACTTTACTTCACTTGCTTTTTGTCACTTGCTACCAAATTCCCGGATAGGTAAAGGGAGGCAAAAATGTATATGAGGGGCTAAAGCATGATCAAGAAGAAGAAGAGGAGAGAATGAATTGCCTTAATCATCCCATAAAGAATATGATAGAACTCATCATGTGGTGTCAACCTTCAAATTCAACATAATTTTGATAAAAACAAAGTATCAAACATGCTAGTATTTCAAACAAAGCATTTTTCAACTTAAACATATCATAAAAACTTTCGAGCATATAAAGATTTAAAAACCAATCTGTAAACAGAATCATCATCGATGTCATATCCAGAGAAGAAGCACAAAAACGTTTCGAAAAATTTTCAGTTAAAAGCCATCTCAATCGAGATGTTCTGGTGTCATCCGAGGTGTTTATCCTCGATCGGCCATGATCGTCTCGGTCGAGGTCATAAAAAAAAATTTGAAACCAGTTTTCGACGTTTTTCTCAAACAGAAACATGTATGTATGCATGTAATGACAGATAAGCATATAGAGCCAAATAAGCAATAATATCCATAAGAGTCATACAACCATCAAAGCAAATAAGTCAAGTAAATACATCCAAATACCCCATACTTGGGACACATTGTCCCAATGGATCAAATATAAGTCTAAGGAATAAGAAAACTCACCGAACCTAACTGAACTGCATAATAAATAAAAGAAATCCATGAAGCTCTAATCCTCGTCAACTGGCGGTGGTGGATGTGTAATGTAGGGATGTTGGGACAGGTCGAATGGATAGCCCATAACCTGCTGATGCTGGATCTCCATCATCCGTCTAGTGAAGTGCTGACTCTCCATCATCTGATGCGTCCATCCCTCAATATGTCGGCGCTCATCATCGAAGCGCTGGTGAATGACAACCGTCAGGGCTGCATATGCAACTATCATCTGGTTAGTGAGATCATCAATCCTCTGGTGTGCCTCTGGATCTCTAAATCGGCGGGATCTGCACTGAGGTGGAGATGGTGGTGGTGCTGCTCTCTCATCCTCTGTCGCCTCATCATCAAGGTTAACAACGGGAACACTAGGGCTACTTGTATCATTACCGGTCTCCATGGCAGCTCCTCCATCATATCCCTCATCATCATCATCATCAGCTGCATCTCCAGCATCCTGCATGTAAAAGAACCAAGCAGCAGACCAATATTTATGATCAAAAATAGAAAATTGGGACGACCACATAATCCCCTTTGGAGCCGTCGTCTCCCATGGCATGGCAACGTAAGGCGTCCCAAGGCCACGAGCAACTACAATGCGTCTAGTGATCATCTCTTGTAGCCCCAGCGGCTTCGCAGCCGCGACAAGTGTACAAGTTGAAAGATCTAAACCCATGGAAGTGGCAATGTGGGTCACCAACCCACCACAACAGATATCGCCTCTGGACTTGCCCTTGATCTTGTGCAAATCATCTGCTAGCATGGCAGCAAAGACTGGCACTCCTCTAGTCACCATACAGAACAAACTCAGCAGCTCCCCCTGTCGGACCTTCTAGGGCATCTCAAAACGCGCCAGAAGAGTCTCACTGAAAATCCTGTGAGCAAGGCGGAAAGCAATATGAAAGATAATACGCTCCCGGGAATCTCTGGGTCGCCACCTGTC
Organism: Fagopyrum homotropicum; assembly: GCA_033239125.1. Classification (NCBI taxonomy): domain Eukaryota; kingdom Viridiplantae; phylum Streptophyta; class Magnoliopsida; order Caryophyllales; family Polygonaceae; genus Fagopyrum; species Fagopyrum homotropicum. The sequence goes on along the minus strand of BSWB01000007.1, from coordinate 47,058,637 downwards.
ACCATGGTCCGTCACATGGGCTATCTCGCCCCACAAAATCTGAGCCACCGCTCGAGAAGGAAAATCAGTCACAGTCGGTGTAGGGAAGCCGAAAATCTCCCTAAACTGATCCATAGGAAATACGTAATTCCTGTTCAGCAGCCGGTACTTGATTCCTTGGCGCTCCGGCATGTAAGTCACTGAGTTGACAAACTCCAACGTCGGCTCCAGATAGGCCGGCGCTTTGATATCCATGAACTCCTCCAGACCAACCATGGAAATCATCTTCTTCAAGTCCTCCACCACATGGAGGCACTCGAAGGCATCAACGTGAAGAAAACGCGGGGCAACGATCGGACGCCCGCAAATACGATCATAATCCTTCCGGTGACACTCGTGGATCACCAGAATGGAAAAATGAGAAGTAGAGGAAGGGGAAGAGTGGTGTGAACTGCTAGGCATGTCCCTCAAGGCCAACTGACGATCAGATCTGTTTGTCATTTTTTTGGATGAAGAACACCTCGGTTGCCCAAGAACACCTCGGCAAGACACATTTGACTGGACCGAGGCGAACTGTTGTTCGAACGCACTCTCTGAATCTGTAAGCTTTTTCCCCCCAAAAAACACTACCAAAAGCTTCCTAAGGGGTACTTATATCTTTTTCAAAAACAATCAGTGGCAACCAAAGCCAAATCTGTTCAAAATCGACAAAAGAAGGAGGGAGTTAGGGTTCAAAATGAAATACCCAGATTTTGCAGATTGAAGCGTTTTCCTTGCTGTTTGTTGCTTGGAAACTGAATCTCTTGCTTCCTCCGGTGAAACCGAGCCAAGAAACATGGAAAACGGGAAAGAATCGAGAAGTTGAGGGTGAAGTGCCGCCACGGTTGAGGTGAGAGTAGAGAGGGAAAAAGTGGAAGAGTGAGAAACCGTCGCACCTTTTATACCCCTCATTGAATTTGATTACATCTCGGTCGAGATGCTCCCGAGCGGACCGAGGTGTCAGACTAGATGTCAGACCTAGTCGCCTCGTTTGACCAAGAACATCTCGGTCAAGGTGTTGTGACAGCAACCGAGATGTGTCTCAGTCAAGCTTTGTCTTCTCAATTTCTCAAACTTTTGTCCTTCCAGTGTAGCTCCTGAGTTTTAATCCTTCCTTAGAAAAAGTACCTAGTTCCTGTCTAGAGGACGCAAAAACATAACGAAGCAAACTATCTAAAACTAAGCTAAAAAAGGGAAAAGAAAGCAATACCTTGGGTTGCCTCCCAAGAAGCGCTTGCTTTAAGGTCGCTAGCTGGACCGTACGTCATCCTCAAACAAGGTATAATGGTGCAATCTCCTCAGCCGGGACTTCCGGTCGATACGTCTTCATCCTATGACGTTGACTTTAAAACTTCCGCTAGTTTCGCCCCATATTTCAACTGCACCATAGGGAAAAACAGTTTTCACAGCATAAGGTCCTGTCCATCTAGATTTCAACTTACTTGGAAAGAGGCGGAGGCGGGAGTTGAAGAGTAGAAAAAGATCTCCTTCTTTGAGCTCCTTAGGAATGATATGCTTGTCATGCCAAATATTCATTCTTTCCTTGTAGATCTTGGCATTCTCATAGGCGTTTAAGCGCAACTCCTCCGGCTCATTAATGTCTAAAAGTCTCTTCTCTCCGGCTTCCTTGATGTAGAAATTCAACCACTTGATTTCCCAATATGCCTTGTGCTCCAGCTCTACGGGTAGATGACAAGACTTCCCATATACTAAATTGTAAGGGGTGGTACCAATGGGAGTCTTGAATGCGGTCCTATAAGCCCAAAGAGCATCGTCTAACTTTATGGACCAATCCTTCCTTGTCCTTGAGACGGTCTTCTCTAAAATTACCTTGATTTCTTTATTAGAGATCTCCACCTGCCCACTAGTTTGAGGGTGATAAGGGGTTGCTACCTTGTGAGTTACCCCGTACTTTGATAAAAGTGTCTTGAACTTCCGGTTGATGAAATGTGTCCCTCCATCGCTGATGATGATGCGCGGTGTCCTAAAACATGGAAAGATAGTTTTATTGAAGAACTTCGCAACCACCATGGCGTCATTAGTGGTGGAGGCAATGGCTTCCATCCATCTATAAACGTAATCAACAGCTAAGAGGATGTAGAGGTTCCCCATGGAGGATGGGAAAGGTCCCATAAAATCAACTCCCCATACATCAAAAATCTCAACCTCCTGAATGTTGTTGAGTGCATCTCGTTCCTTCTAAATAAGTTCCCTGTTCTTTGGCATGTATCACAAGAAACAACAAACACTTGCACATCCTTAAATAATGTAGGCTAAAAGAAACCAGACCGTAATACCTTAGCGCACGTTTTGTAAGCGCTAGCATGTCCTCCACAAGGAAGCGAGTGGCAATGCCGTATGACACTAGCAGCTTCATCCTTTGGAATGCATCGTCAAAGCATCCCATCTGGAACTCTCTTGAACAGTAGAGGTTCATTCCAATAGTAGTGACGAACATCCTTGAAGAACTTCTTCTTTTGAGCGTACGTCAATCCGGGCGGTATTTCTTGACAAACAAGGTAATTGACGATATCAGCATACCAAGGCTCTTTACCATCAAAAACTTGGTGAAGCCAGTGCTTCACCAACTGTAAACGACCCTCAGAAAATGAATCAGAAAGTTTGTTATCCTAAGTTGACAACGTCTCGCTTGCTATCTCGGTCTGGATCCGAGGTGGGTGACCGAGATGTTCTTCAGATAAGAGCACCTCGCTTGCTTCAGAAAGTGCCTCGGTCGAGGTACTGGAACTTGAACTGAAACCTAACGTGTCTTTCTTCTCATGAATCAATTTATCAAATCTAGCTCCTAGATCTGCTTCCAATGTCTTCAAGCTTCGTACATCTGCATCACAAGAGACATCTATACCTTCCTCCATTAAACTAAAACTAAGAACTTTTTCAAGAGGATCTTTAATAAGGATAGAGCTCACCAATTCTCTAGATTCTTCTTCATCATAGATGTTGAAGATTTCATCCTCCAGCGGCTCAACCTTCATTGCAGCAAGTAATGCAAACTCCACATGATCTCCACCAATGTTGAATTTCAACTTGGCGTTTTTACAATCCACGTTGCAACCCGAAGTTGCTAGAAATGGCCTCCCGAGAATGATAGGGATGGGATAATCTACGGGAATATCAAGCACAACAAAGTCTATAGGTATGTAGAAGTTACCTAACTTGATGGGAACGTCCTCCAAAATACCCACGGGATGGGTAATGGAGCGATCCGCCATGTATAACGTCATCTTCACCGGCTTAGGCTCTCCAAGTCCGACTTTTTTACATAGCTCCAGCGGGATGATGCTCACGCTGACTCCTAGATCATCACACAATGCATCATAAGTTACATCCCCCAACTTGAATGGGAATGCAAAATGAACTGGGATCTCTAAATTTAGGTGGCATCTTCTCCTTCATGATTTGAATGAGCTCCGAAGATCTAGATGTCATCCTCACTTCACCAAAGTCTTTCAGTTTCCTCTTCCTTGATAGAATCTCTTTCAGAAACTTCCCATAGGTGGGCATCCCAATAATGGCATCAAGGAAAGGAATGTTAATATGTAGCTTATTCATAAGGTCTAGAAACTTACCAAAGTGCTTGTCTAGATGTGCCCTCGCCCTTGACTGAGGGAATGGAAGTGGTGGTTTATAAGCAGGATGTGGAACATATACTTCATATTTATCTTTCGCTTTCTAAGGCTCCATCTCGGTTGGCACCTCGATCGAGGTGTTCCTCGTCTGATCTTGGTCCGAGTAGTTTTTCATTTGGTTGGGGCTCGACCGAGGTACTGGAACTGTAGTCTGCAATCCACTGCGTGTTGTACTTGCCATGATCTGTCCCTTAGGGTTGCTCTCTGTCCTTGCAGGGAGCTTCCCTGGATCTCTTGGCGCTTCATTCGCCTTGTTGAAAAGTTGTTGCTCTAAGGCTTTTTGTGCCTTCGAAAATGAATTCATCGATGTCTCCATAGCATTGAGCTTGATCAAAATTGCCTCCAACACAACATCTGGTTTCTTTGGTGGTTGGGACGAACTTGATGCAGGCTCTTGGCTTCTCAATGGAGTAGAAGAAGAAGAGGGGGCATTAAGAGCATTTTCAGCATGAGAATAAGGGTTAACGGAATTTTGTTGATTAGATCTCCAATTGTTGTTATTGGAGTTTTTGTTGTTGTAGTTTTTGTTGTTCCATGGCCCTTGATAGTTGTTTCTTCCTTGGTATCCACCATCTTGCTCCTTCTTTGTTTGAGCTACTAAAAGCTCCTTCAATGCCTTTACTTCATTGCTAAGCGAGGTGAGTTGAGCTTCATTTGATGATGTGTCTTGGAAGCTAACTCTCCTTGCTCCATCTTCAACCCTTTGATGGAGTATTTTTTTCATGTGCAAAGCTTGCTTTTCAATGAAATCCCAAGCTTCATCTATCGGCATATCCATGAAGGTGCCGGTGGAAAGTAATTAGAGCTTGAATTTAGTATCTCCATCCGAACCTTTGAAGTAAATTTCCAGCAACTCGATCTTTGGAATCCCATGATATGGGTAATCCAACAAAAGATCCTTGAATCTCTCCCATGACTTGGACAAACTCTCTTTGTCCTTCATAATAAAAATTGATCTTTCCCCTCAATTCAGCGGTCATAGAAGAGGGAAAGAACTTAGTAAGAAACTCCGTAGTCATCTCTTCTCAAGTGTTGATTTTTCCAGCCGGAAGAGATTGAAACCAAGCAAGCGTCTTGTCTTTAAAAGAGAAGTAGAAATGCCTCAAATTGTAGTTGTTGTTCTCCACTCTTGATGGTCTCAAAGTCTCCATCAGAATCTCAAACTTTTGCAAATGTTGATGCGGAGACTCTCTCTCTCCAATCCTCCAAATTGAAATTGTCGAATCATGGTTAGAACTTGAGGTCTAAGTTCATAATCATGCTCAGCTGGATCACCTAGGTTGACTCTTGGACGCCTCACTTGTTGATTGGGGTCCATCCTCTATCCTAGGGTTCGTGGAACTCCAGCAAAAAGAACATATCGGACTGGCATCCGAGGTGGTGGGTGCATCTCGGCCGGGGCAGCTGGAACTGGGTCTTTCCTCGGTTGAGGATCTGGGATCGGTCGAGGTAGAAACTGAGCCCTTAGAGCGGCCATATCAGCTTTAATTCCTTCAGTTCTTGCGCGAATCTCGTCTTTTTCTCGTTGTAGTTCTTCCTTACTGAGGCGCAGTTGTTCCAATGCCTCCTTCAATTCGGCTTCAAGATCGCGATTGTCTTGATCGGCCATCTTAGCTTCTTTCAGTCTTCTCTTGTAGGTCTTTTCTGGTTCGGGATCGTAAGGAACGATTTCCTTTCCAGCACGAGTTCTTCACATAAACCTAAGGAAAGATCCTACGAAAACACTCAAGTAAAGTGGTCAAAGCAACAAGGGCAATATCCCCGAAAGACAACCGAAACCGAACTTGGTCTTGACCAAGTCCCCGGCAACGGCGCCAAAAAATTGTTCGCTTTAAAAGGTGTGTGCAAGCTTCAATATTTATACCAAGAATAATTACAAATAACGAACCCGCAGTGTATGGATCAATTGTAATAAAAGCAAGAATTCCAGGGTTGAACACAAGGACTATGGTGAAACAAAGCTCGGTAATTCAGGTTGTGAAATAACCACAAGTAACAAACAAAGATATCAAAGATGAAGTAAAAGTCAAGTAAAAAGGAATGTTGATTCTAGAGATTAAAGCATCTAGTTATGGTTCCGACTCAAGATCTCAAAAGATAACGTGGACAAAGTTGAGGTTTGCAAAGGGAAGGTGTTTCTAAGGTGGGAATAGATCACCGGGTAAGTCTAACTACTCACTATCCTAAACCAAAGATCCTCTCACTGGGTAAGTCTCAAGGTACTAAGGAAAGGAACTATAATCTCAAACCAACATACCACCCAAGGGGATAGAATCAACCTTTAACGGGTAAGTCTCAAGCTAACTCACAAAGATGGGATGAAGGCACACTCAAACCCCAATAAAGGATAAACCTTTATTACCTACACTCATGATCTTAGGTAAACAAACAAAGGAATCACCGGGTAAGTCTCATCCTAGGCTTGTGTTGAACCAGGAAAGGTATAACAAGGATATGATTTGGCAAACTAGAATCTTAACTCATATAAGAATCAGAAAAGGCTTCACCTCGTTCAGTTATATTCCATCCTGGCCGAGATGTTCAATGACTGACCGAGGTGTTCGATGGTTAAGGTAAAGGCTCGAGCTTTTAGGGTCCACTGGGGTTAAGATCATTCTATCATCGTCTTTCCCACAACTTTCAGCCAATCACCTTAGAATCGCATAAAGAACTTAGCCAACAATCATCATGATAACAATAATCAAATATATAAGAAAGGAATCAATATTCAAACAAGAAAACCTTAACACAAAGGTCTCAATAACTAAATGAATCAAACAAACAACAAACAACGTTCCTCAATCACAAATCAGAAAAGACAACAAACAAACCAACTAAGAAAATCTTACAAACTCCTTCAAAGCCAACTTCAACTTGATTCCTTCCTTCCTTGAACTTCAACATTCAAACTTCCTTCAAAACTCTTCAAACTTCCTTCAGAAAATCCTTGATCCGAAGATGGCTGAATTGTAGAAAATTCAACCCTTTATATAGAAGAATTATCTTCCAAAAATAAAATTTCTTAAAAAGATAATTTTCTTAAAATATATCTTCATATCTTCCAAAATAAATCAGCGAAAAAGATATCTTCCTTCAATAAATCCAGCCAAAAATATGTAATATTCACTTTCCAAAAATAGAAAATCTCAGTCTAAAATAAAGATCTCGCGTCCGGTCATCACTTCGCCTCGGTCCAGACGCTACTAAAGATCACCTCGGTCGAGGTGGAACTGTAGCTGACCGAGGTGAGTATCAGCTGAGAGTGTAACTCTTTAATCTGGTCCAAAAACAATCTTCTAAATCATTTCCATGCTTCCCGAGATCTTCTTATAACTCCTTGATGCTCCAAAATGTAGCTTCAATAACTCCTTAGCTTCCTTAGCTCCATTTTGGTCCAAAACGTGTCATTTTCCCTACAATTACAACAAAACTAGGTGTAGACCTCGAATCCCGCAAAGGTAGATAAAACAACAATATAATCAAAGAATATACATCCATACATGCAGATTTATGAAGATAAAACGTTCAAACCAATCCCAAAATATAAACTATAATACATGCTATCAGGTTTCATACAGTTCGGTCGGATGTGTCCATAACCACTACAATTATGACAATGTGACTCCCTAGTTAAAGTCTGGATTGCGGCTGAATAACTATGGCATCCCTGATTCCGCCCTCAACCATAACCGGATGGTCCTGCACTACTACTAGCATGTCCTGTCCTCTGCCGTTTATCCAGCCCACCGGACTGAACAACTCTCCTAGGACCTGGCATGTCCCTCTCGTATACGGAAGCTCTGTCTTGATAGTCTTTCAGAGACTCACAACGAAACCTTGCTCGATATGAATGAGTGCTCTCTCTCAATCTCCAAGAGAATAGATACATGTGCTGCTCTTCAGGAGGTGTAGCTAGACCGAGTAGTGTTAGCTCTTCCTGAAACTTCCTATTGCCTCTACGACAAAAACGTTCTCAAACCCTGCCTCAATGAAATTCTAAAACTTATCTCTCTCCAGCATGGTGGGGCTGTTCTCTCTTTGATAATGCTCCTCATCTTATCAAAGTTGGTGACTCGGCTACGAATAGTCCTCCACGAATAATGCGTCTGCTCTCTGAACAGGGTCTGCACTAACTCCACTTGTTGATCCTTTGGGCAATGTATCGACTCTAGTGCGGTCTCAACGTGCCATATCCAATTCTCTACTTCCAACCCTATCTTCCCCTCGAATGGAGGAACTCTCAAGGTGTTAAAAGCCTTCAACCACGAATCTGGCCTTAGAGTTATAGAATCAGCATGAGCTCTGTCGACCTCCACTCTCCTCTCAGGTGCAACTGGCGCCTGAGTCACTCTCTGCGACACCTCAACTGGCATTGCCGGTACTGGTGATGCCGGGGGAGGTCCCCCTGTTCTGATAGCCTCTTCCACTTGCTGGACGTACTCTCTGTACTTCGATGCTCCTATAGAGACGTGTCCTGACTCAGTCGACCGTGTTCTATGTGCTCCAGACCTAGCAGCGGTCTCATTCCCGACCTCGGGAATCATACTCTCTGCCATCTCTTCCACTCCAACATTTGTCATGCTCGCCGCTGGTGGATCCTCTTTGGGAACTCGGCCTCGACCTCTTGCTAGTGGAGTTTTGCCTCCACGGCAACGCCCTCTAACAGCAGGAGTCCTATCACCCCTACCCTGTCCCGCCGAAGGGAGAGGTGGGTGACCTCTTCCTCGACCTCTTACTAGTGGAGGTCTGCCTCCGCGGTCATGTTCGATTTTGCTTTAGAATTAGCATTGATCTACTCTATCATTGATTTGTCACCATAACGATGGAGGACGAATCAGACCTCAAAGTTCTAGAATTAGCATTGAACAATCCAACCAAGCTTTATGGTATTGATGATCTTATTGGTAGATCCTCTTTTATTTGTATATTTTTTGTGTTTAAGTGACAATCACACCTAGTTCTTATTTTTCTCCGAGTTTCGGGTTCGGGTTTCGGGTTCGGGGTTCCGGTTTCGGGTTTTCGGGTTCAGATTTTCGGGGTCGGGTTTCGGTTTCAGGTTCGGGTTATTTCAGTCCAAAATTAGCGAAACGAGGATACCTTAGGGAGAATGATGTCCAAAACCTCATTTCCTGCTTGTGAATCAAAACACACGCCTCGATGGCTATCAAACACAAACAGAGCATATTCATCATTCAAAAATCAATTCCTCTAAATCACTAAATGCCATTGTTGACACTTACTGTATAGGTTATGCCACACCAAATTATTACAAAATTGATTGGTAAAAAGTGATTACGCAATGATCGGTTTTTTATTTTATCCGCGTTGAGTAATTTTCGATCTCTTCTATTCCGCACGATTTCTAATTTTATATATGCCGAGCAATCTTTGATTTATCTACGCCGTTCGTCTGTAGGACGTACACACGTGCCTCATGACTGGTAGAAAGAAATATATGTTTGGAAAATCTATAGTACTTAAACAAACTGCATATATAATAATATACTTTATTAATTTTAAAATATCAATAAAATAGTTTTTACACGTTTGCAGGTACGACATCACTGTTTAAAATTTAAATGGAAAAAAAAAGCCAAAGTATTATTTTCTTTGCTCGTTGGAGTTTGGACAAGTCCACTTGAAAATGTCTTCAAATTATAACATCTCAGAAAAGTCTTGAAAGTTACGAACAAGTTTTGAACTACCTATAAAACTTACAAATTTTCAACATAACATTGTTATCCTTTTTAAAAGCCTGTCACGCATTTTGAAAATCTTCTTATTATAATAGAATGTATATGTTTATGCTGATATAATAAAATGTATAATTTTATAAATAAACATTTTATTTTATCACACGTTATTGCAATGATTTTTTATTGCAAACATATATCCAATGTTTATATAATAGGTATATTATTATTATATCAATATATGTGTTCCTTTGTAGGTTTCAATAACCAATAAATAATATAAGTCGTAGAGGGTGTATCCGCATGAAGATTGCAGCTCTTATCCAAAATTTAAAGTTAGGAATAGTATAATAATAATGAATTAAAATTAATGTTAATATTATCCCGTCTTGTGTCACTGCATTGACAAGTTCGTATGCCTTTTAATCACTCAATCTCATTGTCAACTATAGTGTATATAATAGAACTAGTATTAAAAAAAATGATAATCCTAATTAGTATTTCATTGATTTTGACAAATGTGACTCTGGCTGGCGCTACGTTTGAGTTGAAATCGATTTTGGTTCCTACTTTATTAATGTACAAAGATAAACCATTTGATGATAAGAAATCATAACGAGACAAATGCAGACTAGCTATTACTTTGAATTTCCTTGTAACACGAACTACACTAAACTATTAACAAATAAGGAGACTTAGCCTTTGAAGTTTGAACAAATTAACAAGGCAATTTGTGTCGGAGATCCTATCCTTGACAAAGCACGGTACACATATAGATTATTTAGCCTCTTTCTTTTCGTCTTTTTTTTTCACGCAAAGAATTCGACTATAGTTTACTAGTTTCCGTCAACACGCAATTCCTGGATTTCCTTTGCACGCGCCATCCGAGTTTACTTTCACTCATTCCCTATCCGGCTTAGACCATCCAACCAAGCATTGGACTCTAGGTGGTAAGTCACTACGACCTTGCCGTCGGATCCCAACCTCCGTGTATTCTTGAAATCGGAGTTTCAAATATTGTACCTTATTCCCCACGACACAACTTCCCTTAACAATCACCGCGTTACGCCATTTCCAAAGCCGCCAAATGGCAATAGCAAGGCATTGTTCCATCTCATCCCATGGGCAGTTTCCAGAGCCATCCGGACGTGACCACAAATCAATTTTGCCAATCCAAAGAAAAAGATTTATCCTGTTGTGATACCGGTACGAGCTCAATCCAAACCTAAGTGCACTTGGGCAGTCTCGTAGAAGATGAGTAAGATACTTGGACCCAAGACGGCACACCCTACACGTATCCTCATCACTCATGTACCGACGCGTTCGCTCCGCATTCATGACAATGACCCCTCTCCGTACAAGCCATACAAAGAACTTTACCCTTTCAGAGACATCCAAATGCCATATAAAATCATAACAACCCATCACAACATCCACCCGATGCAAGCATCGATAAGATGACGACGTAGTAAACTTCCTCGTAGGCGACCCCAACGATCGGGCCTGATCCAGACACACACCCACATCAGCTAGGGCAAATGATGCAAACCGGAGAGAGCATGTTAGCGATATTTTTCCTTGTAGCTCTTCCCATTTCCAACCCCAAAAGATGCCAATAGTTCCCTAAACATAACGTCAATATTATCAAGTGTCGCATCCACCAAGAGATGGGATATGAGAGGTTTCTCGATCAACCACTTGTCGAGCGAAAGTCGAGTAGACCTGCCACTTACCACATTCCAACCAATGTTAGGACCAATAACCTCATTACAAGCTTTCACTATCCCTCACCGTATAAACGACGCACGGCCATTGCGAACTTTCAAGGACATCGGCCTGCTAGAGGTTTCCATACAGTATTTATGAAGGAGCATACACGCCCATAGCTGGTCACGACATTCAAACAACTACAAGCCAAGCTTACTGACCATAGCAAGATTTGTGGCGCGAGCATTCCTAAGACTGAGACCACCACACTTCTCAGGTTGGCAAATCTCCTTCATTTAACCACATGCAATCATCTCTCTCCTAGTTAGACCCCAAAGAAAACTCTGCCATAGGCAGTCTAACTTATCACACGTGTGTGGTAGAAGCATCACTACTTGCAACGTGAAGATCGGGATGGATGCCAAACTGATTTCACCAAGGTGAGCCGCCCCACAAAACTAAAGGTGTGGGCCTTCCACCCCGTTAGCATCTCGCCACCTAGTCGAGTAGGGGTTTGAACGTAGAACTCGTGACACGTTCATGAAAAACCAGAAATCCGAGATACTTCCCCAAGTGGCGATTCGAAGGAATGTGGCTCATTTTATTAAGAGTCGTCTCAAGCTCACCACGCACATTATGCGACACAAACAACTTCGACTTGGAAAGGTTGAGCCGAGGCACCACAAAACTGTTCAAGGAAGTCCTCATACAAAAAATAAGCGATATGTGAGGTCTCCCCTTGAAACGCAAATAGGTCTCCACCTCTCCTCAAATACTTCCCTATCGATGAGATGCCTCAGCCTTTCAAGGCACAAAAAAAATAAATAAGGAGATAATAGATCTCTTTTTCGTACTCCTCTAGTCATCGGAAAGGGTTGTGTGCATTCCCCATTCCACAAATGACTTATCGAACTTGTCAAAATACAACGATACACAAACTGAACCATCTACTCTGGGATACCGAGGTCACGAATAGTGTCAACAATAAAATCCCAATGAAGGCGATCATAAGCCTTCTCTAGGTCGAGTTTCAGCACCATTATCCATTTTCTCCGGGATACTGAGGTCACGAATAGTGTCAATAGTAAATGCATGAGTTTGAAATGTATTATTTTTATGGAAGATATTTTCATGGGTGGTCAAAGGGACAAAATCCCCCATCATCCTTGTTGTAAATAAGAAAGAATTAGTTCAACGGTGAAGAAAAGTTTATCCTACAAAGGGAAGAAAAAGTGCTACAAAGATCAAAAGTGTTATGTTACATGGAAAAGAGTGCAAAGATGAAGAAAAGTGTGAGTTGGTAAAGTGTTGAAGGTGTTTCGAGTAGTGCACGATTCGCCGCCCCGAATGTTATTTTCTATTTCATCCTACATTTTGGCCTACCAAAATTATATTTTATGTCTCATATCTTCGTCACGACCCTTATAAAGACCTCATGATTTATAGCTTGCATGTTAGTTTTATTTGACAAGTGGTAGAGTTTATGAACGCCTTGACAAGCTTATGTTAAGATTGAGAGCAAACGCGCTACCCTTGAGTGGTTTGGAAGGCTATGGTTCATTCTTTATTCTCTTACAATGATTGATGTTATGATGACATGATTTGAGTTGTTTGTTTTCCTCTTAGCTAAGGCATTCAATTGTTCTTACACATAGTATGCATATGAAATGATCTTACTCGAGGACGAGCAAAGTATGGGGTATTTCATGAGTGTCAAATGTAGCACTTTTTAGGCTTTATAATCATGCATTTTCATATCCATATTGTTGGTCTATGCTACATTTCAGTGTAGATATCTCCCCTTTCCATATTTCGGTGTCTACTTTGGTTTATTTCGTGTTTAAGACATTCAAGGCCATTTATGAAGCGTAATAGTTTGAAAATACTATAGCACGAGGATTCAATGTTCCTCGGAGTCGGATAATACATGGAGACATCAAGATCGACTGAAGATTGAAGAAGCAAAGTAGAAACCATTGGAGTTTGATACCATTTTATGACGACCTTTGAGAGATTCTCGATTTAGACCATCATTCCTTTAGATTTGGACAATCGTGTCAACTGCAAAGTTGTAGATCTTTGAAAGTGATGCCGGACCATCCCCGACACTCAGTATATAAGGACCAATCACTAGATCAAGGGCAAGAAGAATCCGCGAGGAGATGTTACTGAAGATGATCAATGAACCAAGGAATATGCACCTGTGAAGAAATCGCAGCCCTAAAGCAGAAATCTTGCTCGAGATTTTGTGTTTCTCGAGATCAATAAGATCCGTTGAAGATCTTATTAGATAGAATTATCTTCTAGTAATTTTTTAGTATCTTTTAAGCTCTCAAACATTCTGAAGGTATCTTTGGTTTTGATCATATCTTTTAGGATTATTTTAGTATTTATCTTTTAGAGGAATCTCTCCTATAAATAGCCTTAGAGGACGAAATTCATAGGTACCTTAGTTGATTGTTGATTTCCACATTGTTGTGAGATACTTGTGACTTCGCTCACGGAGTTTGCATTTTATCATTTCCATTCAATCAAAAGAGAGTCTTTGATTAAATTGTTGTGAGTCCTAGTTAGGTTGTTCTTGTGTGTGTTAATATTGTTGAAGATTGGTGTTACTAGTCAAACTAGTCCCTCCTTGTGCTTGTCTTAGATAGAAGACTTGTGTATGGTTGAAGAAGGAAGGGTTAAGGTAATTCTTTGTTAAGGGTTTTGACACATAATTGGTCAAAGTTCTTTGCAAGTCTAACAGTTAGTCCTATCTTCCTATATTTATCATAATTCATTTAATTAACCATCTTCTTGTCTTCCATTATCATCCATAATTCTGCATTTTGAATTTATAAAAATCCCGGCCTCTTCATATCAAATCTTGCCCGAGATTTACTTAAATTGACCGAGATTCTCTTTTGTTTTTCAATCCGTGGACTTTCAATCTAGATCGGGTACTACGGCATCAACCCTATATCAAAGAGTACCCCTTCTTGAAAAATATTCGTCCTCGAATCCTTACCATGCTCATCACTAATCACATAGGAACTCAAGCCTCTTTGTGGTAAAAACTTCGGTGTCCATGACTCTCCTGGAGGATCCCTCAAATTTTGTAGCACTCGTGCCTTGAAGACATGCTCCGTAACACACGGAAATAGGGAATCTCGATCGAAATATAGAAATTTCGGGTGAGATTTCATTACTGGAGGGGACAAGATGTCTATTGGACGTCCATATACCACTGTCGATGATGAAAATTGAGCCTATTTTGCAATTCCATCCTTTACTGGTGGTAATGTCATGGGATCTTTTGGATCAAGCTGCAATTCCATGCCCATTCGATCTACCTTGTCCGCAACTAGCTTTCCTGCAATAAACCTTACTCTCTCCCCGAAAGGCAACGGTATAAGATCAAACGAAGTTAAGCAAAATAACCTAAATATACCGTCATGACAACTAAAAGCTAGGTAGGGGTGGTAAATTCTAGATTCATTGAGCGCACAATGCTTAATAAAATTACTTAATGACATAACTTGAAGGTCCTTGGATGGCTGCTTAATTTGAAATTCTTCTTTAGAAACTAGAAGAGCTCTTGAAGATTGAACTAAGTTGGTTGTAGGGGGTCGAGAATCTTGTAATCTCGGGCGAGATTTCACAATTTGGCCGAGATTATTTATTGGAATGCTTGTCGTTCGTTTCTTTGTCCAATGTTCAACCCTTGTCTCCCGTCTTCTATTTCTCATATGTCTCAATGATTTGTAAAGGAGTCGTGGGCTTTAGTTTAACCTTTTTACCATTGAAGGTAAAAAAATATACCTATTTGAATGACCATCATGCTCCACGTACTTTCTGATCAAATTGTCAAGGGTGACCTAGAAAAATATGGCAAGCCTGCATAGGTACTACATCACAGAAAATATCATTGGTATAATGGCATGCTCGGAGATGCCTTAGTTCTGTTGCAATGTGACCAAAAGTGGACTTGCTCCAATTCTTAAGATCAACAATACATCGGTTTATCTTTACCATAAAACTCTCTTAGGAACCTACTATTCCCGGGTTGTTCCAAGCGTTTTGTACAACCACCTCATAGCCATAATCGTGTAACTAGAGAGCCTCAAACTGAAATGGTTTGGTTCCTTGTCAAGAATTACGCCACTCATTCGGACCAAAAGGTTGTAGGAGGATCGGCAGATGATTAGAGAAAGTTTGTGGTAGATGTTTGATTTGAGCATGTGAATATCTCTCCAACTAATCTGATATAGCAAAACCTAAGTTAATACTTTCCTATATAAACCGGTGCCTAACTAACCATTGTCCCACGTATACTTGCTTCCCACAAAAATAATATCTTGAATACATACTCTCGAAGAAGGGAGCATTACCACCCACCATATCCATAATATGCCCCACTTGGTTGTCACTCATCGCAACCAAGGGTCCCAAACATCCTCCCTAATACGCTTAAGAAGTTACAATGTTTTTGATTTTTTGGATTGTTAATACCATCCGTAAATACCGGTAGCTATCCAATCACCCACTGAGCATCAATGTGATGCTAAGTATAAGACCGGATAGATACATCAGTCTCATTATTCCACATGATGCACAACCCACCGGATGTTCGAATTTTATCCAGTACAAAGCAACAATCATAATGTAAACACCTCCGAACAATCTGCATCCTTCTACTATCACTCTTTGTTTCACA